>RJWM01012974.1:42300-54950 GCA_004363535.1 Dasyprocta punctata | reverse complement strand
ACTTTAACTTTAATTTTTTAGCATTTATTTATTTATGTATTTAATTTTTTTGAGACATGGTCTCATTATGATGTTCGGGTTGGCCTTGAATTCACTACGTAGTCCAGGTTGGCTTCAAATTCGTTGCGGTCCTAACTCCTCAGTCTCCCAAATTCTGGGATTCCACGTATGCACCACGGCGCACATCTCTCACACTTTGAATAGGCCCCAAACAGATAGATCTTTCCGTCTGCCTGATTAGATAAAGATATTTGCGAATATGCTTCCTTTGTGAAAATCAACTGATCTGAGATCCTAATGAGATCAGAATTCATCACAGTGTCTCCTAAAATAGTGTCTGATTGAATAACTGGCAGGTGTGTTTACCAGGGCATGGGAATTTGGGAATCATCTTTGAACTCTGCTTATACAATACATGAGAATAATGAATGCCCTAAATAACATTATTTCAGAAATGTATTGAAACAGAAATATTTTTCCAAAAGGTACATGGATACCTCGAAATTCACCTGTAGTATATTTTCTCAAAATAAAATTAGATAAATTTTTAAAATAGAATTGTCCTAGATATTTATCAAACAGATGTACATTATAGTATTCTTTATACTTTTTATGTGTTTGAATTTTCAGAACTGAACTTAAAGAATTTTTTTTTAATTTTCAAGTTTCACTTTGAATCAGTCCTCTTAATTGCCATGTTTTCCAACATTTTAATTATCCTCCTGTTGAAAATAACTCCCCAGACTCAATGTGTCAGAGCAGATAATAAAGCACTGAGACATGAAAATCTTGAAAGACTTTTTACTTTTGCAAAATGGGGTGAGCTTGAAGCAGCAGCAGGCATGCAGGACAAAGCAGCCCCTTGTATCCCTAATGCAGGAAGAACTGGTGACCTCTTTTTCATTGACTGGTTTGGAGGTTCATAGTCTATCTCAATTGGCTAACACGGACTGCATAAGGGGAATCTGATAGGTGAACTTTGTTGAGGAAAAGGGAGAGGACAATAAAAGAAAATACAGAGAACAAAAAAAAAATCCTTTACCTGGGAGAAGCTTTGTTTTGGTTTGTAGCTACGTTGTCAGGATTGAAATCTAGCGGGCAGTTTCTGTAGCATAGTATGTTCAGGAAGGGATATCAAGGGTGGGCTGGAGCCCAACATGGAGGCACTGCTGTTTGATAGAAAAGACATAGCTTGTTGTTTCCCACACTTGTATAGCTTCAACTTCACCACAGGTAATACAGGCATTCTTGAGCAACACCCAAAATGACCATTTTGACCATATCATCACTAAGCACTATTTGAAATATAAAGAAAGTAGGAAAATCCATAAGTAATTTTTTAAATCTGTGGTTCAATAAGCTGAAAGCCTGGCATTCTTGCAAGTGAATCTGTTCGGATGAAAAGAAATAATTTGTTTTGAGTTTTATTCAGTTCACATAATCAATTTGTAGTTATTAATGCTCATGTCTTCCTTTCCCCTAAATTCTAAATTCTTTAAGAAATACACTTATTATGAGCCAGTCCTAAAAGAGTAATGTTCAAACCACAGGTTCTTGTAAATGATTGAATTGGTTAAATGTAATAGAAATTCCTTGGTAAATTTAGAGTGAGGAAAGAAAGAATTACATATAATACCACATTTTGACATTCTGTATCAGTGGTGTTTATTCGACAGTTTTGAGAAACTGAAAGATAAAGAGCACAGTTTAGAGCTCAACCTCATCAAAAATAAAGACTAAAATTGTATCTCAGTGTAAAGGTCCAGTATAATTAAAAAATCAGTAATAAAATACCATTCCAAAAAAGAGTGCAAACAAAAACATCCATTTTTATTCTCCTACTTGAAATCATCCCTCTCTAAGCTTAGAATTTATTGTTATCCAGCAACAGCTAGGGATTCCTTTCTCTGTTCTGAAAGTTCATCAGCTGTATCCTTTTGGTTCTCATATTGTGTTATTGCTTTTCAGGAATATCTGTTCTCTTTAGAAATAAATGTCATAGTATTGCCCGCACATATTATTAATTGAGACAAATTTCCCAAAGTATCAGTATTTCAAAACAATTCACTAAAACTCTCATGGTGGAGAATATGCTAGCTACAAATAGATATTTAACCATGTTCTTTTTTGACATATGAGAAAGCCATGTAATAGGTACACATAGAACTGGATTAACATGTATGTAAATTATGATCTGTGATGAATTGTTGGAACTACTGCTTTTCAATGTAAATTTTTTTTATATTTTATTAATAATAAAAGACAAGACAGAAGAGAATCCCCCATACATGCTACGTTTCCCACTGTAAAGAGATGCTTGGGTTGCTGACCAGAGGCCTGGCCAAATCTACAAAACAAAAGTTAGTTGATGTTCCCTGCTATCAATTTAGCCAGACCTCCGAGACGGGGGTGGGGGGTGGGGGGTGGGGGAAGAGTGTTTGTCCCTGATTCCACGCCCGCGAGGGGCCCTCTCGTTCTCCTCAATGTAAATTTTTCTCCTGGCTATCAGGAAGTTCCCACCTGTCAAGTGATGAGGCTTTCTTGACTACGAATCTTATAAACTGCATTAAGGCATGGTATCCATTGTATAGGTCTCCTTAAATGCTGAAAATATGATGGAAATAGTAAGAGTACGGAATCAATGCTCAAAAACCTGGGTTCTATAAATTTCTTCAATTATATAAAGTTCTGTGAGGTTAGGCATGTAAATTAATATATCTTGTCCTAGTAGGATTAAATATTTGTCGATAATATAATTAGCCTAATTATATCAGCTAAATCATGACTGTTTGCCTCAAAAAATTTGCATGACTATATAAAAAACAAAGTTATTTTTCTGTTTTCTCTCTTCTTTTTCTTACATAAAATAAGTTGGAGCTAGATTTCTCAGGGCTAACATATAGTTTTTTCCAGTCTGCCAAGGATTTAGCCTTCTTCTAAATCTAAGTCAACCCAGAGTCTTCAGGGCCCAAAGTTATATAACCTCCAGCCTGACACCCACATTTATAGCCAGAAAGATAAAGAAAAAGACAAATAAAAGCATACAAAGAAATCCAGCTACATTTTAATGTGGTTTCTTAAGTCTGTCAAATATTCTTGCTGCTTACATTGACCAGTCATTTTTACCATTTTATTTGCAAGAGAAGTGAATAATACACTCTTTATCCCAGGGTGCCACATATCCAGATCAAATTCAGGCACTCTATCTCTAATAAAGAAAGAAAAAGGAGAAATCAGGGTAGGTAACCAGCAGTTTCACTTACATGACTAAATCCAACACCAGTACAGATAAACTAAGGAGCAACTTCCACATTTTAGAGTTACAATTCTATAATCTTTGCCTATAAAACATAGAAAACATTTTACCATATGCATATATATGTATATATTTAACCTGCCTGTCAAATTTATGAATACGAAATCTAGCATAAAAATGCAATCTTTTTGATAGGCAGAGCTTTTTAAAAATAACGTTTCCATGAGGCACTAAAGATATAATATCTAAAACATTGCTAAAAAGGGGGAAAAAAAACCCATACACACACCACTGAGCTCAGAACCTGCTATCAATTCCATTCACAGTGGCAGAATGGCTCTAATAGCAAAGACATTTATGAGTCATAAATTACCATTTATAAATGCAGTGTTTAGTGTTCATTTCAATGGACGACATATGGTCGCAACATTTCCAAATAGCTTGAACTGATAAATAGGCCACTGAAGTGGTTCAATTTGTTAAAATGCTAACACATTAACTCCTGCAGGAGTTGAGCTGCAGGTTTGCATCTGAAATGCTGAGCACTGACTTTGAGAATGTGAGATGCTACCTTTGGAAACTGGGCCAGGATTTATGAAGTCGGTCTTACAGTCTATTTTTCCATCATGATTTATATGAGTCCAGGCAAGAAGACTCAGTGATCCATCAAGAAGGACCCCACTGATTCGCTTTCACATTTCGTAGTAAGACCACCCCAATAACAGCAATGTTCCACTGTTTGAGCTGAGCTATTTTCTTTTTTCCATTTTTATTATTATACGTTTGCAATACATAATAAATATTTTAATCATGGAATTGGCACGTACACATATTACTTGTTGATTCCTTTTATTTCACCTTTCCTTTATGTCTCTTACAATCCTAAAATCTTCTGTTCTCCAAAAAGCCTGTTTTACTATTTTCTTTCCTGTATTTTGCTCTTTAAATTATTTATGCTTTGAGTTTTTCATATAAAGGAAACCATGTCATATTTAACTTAGGCCTCCAATTTGTTTCACTGAGCATTGTGGGCTCAAGGTACATTCATTTGTATACAAATGACCCAAGTTTATCCTTATTTATGCTCAAGTAGTATTCTATTATATGTGTAACTACAATTACATTGTCTATTCATCTTGGTGGGTTGTTCCCAAGATTTAGTTATTATGAATTATACTACTATAAACATTCTGAGCTACATATCGTGAACCTAATTGTGATCAGAATGTTCCATAGATTTTATTACAAATAAGCAAGATTATTAGCTCTCATGACAAGAAAGAAAAGAACCAGAAAAAGAGATGTATCATTTAAAACTAGCAAATTTATATTTAAAATGAACTGAGAGGTAAAGAAAAAGGGAGCTTTGAAGTCTTTCTTCACTATGACATAAGAAATAAATAGATGAACAAACTGGAAAAAAATTCCAAGGGTTCTTTAATGTTGCAGGAAAAACTGCTGTTCTTGAAACTGGAAGGAATGCCAGATACAGAAACTTAAATTCTGACAAACTAATAAAGACAGATACACTGAATCCCCCTTGGGAATAAGTATTGGAGTACAAAAACTAGAATTGATGAATTTATGGGACTCATTCAGCAAATCTGGAAATTGTGAACTCCAAGGCCCAACCTCAAGGTAGCATGCCCATACTTTTGTGAGTTTTACCTTCAGGAATTCTAAAACACTCTCAATGTCTGTAACAGTGATTAGAGAAAGATTTACCCATGATTCAGGTTGGGAAAAAGAAAATGTTTGGAAATATTTCGGGGCATTCTGTTCTTGATAAGAATATTCTCTCCAGAACTTACTGGAGTATTGTCAGAATGTAAATGACCAGGAGGAAGGGACTATCCGAGTCAAACTCCATCTAGTCTTGTATGTGAAAGAAGAGTGATGATCAACTCCAACCACCTCTAGTTATCTTGTTTCACTTAAAGAAAGAAAACTGAAAAAGTGTGTGTAAAATTTCTTGGATCTGGGCATAGGCACACTAAAATTGTGAAACTAACCATAGACTTACAGAATGCATTCCTTCCCTCTAAACCTTACCAACACATTACTATGGCTTATTTACTGGAATTCTTTTTATATAGTTCATTGTCCAGTTTCCAACAAAACACTTCAAACCATATCAACAGTCAAGAAAAAAAAAAAAAAAAAGAGAAGGTGTACATATAAGGCTCAGACTCAGATATGGAAAAAAGGTTAGAATTACCAGACTAATACTTTAAAATAACTAATTCATTGGTTAAGATCTCTCACACCAAAAGCAGACAACATGTGTACTGGAGGCAGACAGCTAACTCTAAAACACAATAAAAATGAAATTCTAAAAAAGAAAAGCTGTAATAAAAATAACGTTTTTTGGTAGGTAAGCAAATGATACCGCTGAGGAAAGAATGCCTAACCTTGAACTTAGGTAAATAGAAACTTATACGACAGAAAAAAAAATGGATAGAAGTTTAGAAAAAACTGAAACAGAATATCCATGAACTGTAGGACAACTATAAAAAGTGTAACATACATGTAATGAGATTTATAGAGGAGAGAAAAAAGAAAACAAGTAATATTTGAAGTAAAATAACTTAGAATTTATGAAAATTAATGTCAGACATTAAACCACAAGTCCAGTGTTTTCAGAGCATATCTTGCATGATAAATGTCAAAACCAACAATAACAAAAAACCAAATCTACCAACAACTAAAAGTCATACTTAGATATACATTATAATTCCAGAAAATCTGACACAAAGAAAAACAGACACAAGATGTTTATGTGCAACATACCTGAAATTTATACCCATTTTTCCCTAGAAATGTAAGCAAGAAGAGAGTGAAATATGTAATGTCTTAAAAACAAGGTATATTGTTGAAATTATTACTTTAAACAAATATCTAGTAGATCCATTAAGGAAAGAAAAACTTTTATTTTATATGGTCATATAAATGCTATATATATATATATATATATATATATATATATATATATATGTAAAATCACTGACAGTCATGATACAAGACACACCAGTGAGAAGGAACATTTTTGTTACTATAAGGTACTTGAACTAACAACTTGTAAAACAGTTTGGTGTTATTTGTAAGAGCATTTAGACTATTTCTTTCTTGGTTATGTATTTTTAATTTTCATTGTTAGTAGTATATAGCTGCAGTACATAAGGATTGCAATCATTGTGGGGAGTTGGTACATGTACACAGACATCTTAATTACTTTAACCTTTCATTTTGCTTCCCATACTCTTCCCTCTCCCCATCTCCAGGTCTTTTATTGTGCATCTATCTTTCTGTTTCCTATTATCTATCCTTTATTTTATCTTTTAATTTATTTATACATTGGGCTTATCATTTAAGAGAAGCCATATTATATTTAAGGTTGTATGACTGATTTATTTCTTTTAGCATCTTTGTCTGAAGGTGCATCCATTTTCATGCAAATGACTCAAAATTTATATTCTTTATTGCAGGATAGTATTCCACTGTATATAAATTCTTTATCCAGTCATCTGTTGATGCACATATCAGCTTCCAAGACTTAGCTTTTATGAATTGTGCCACTATAAACATGAATGTGTATGTATTACTGTCATATAATGCTTTAATGCTTTTGGTAAGATGTATAGAAGAGGAATAGATTGATCAAATGGAATTTATAGGTTAAGTTTTTTAAAGAATCTCCATACTGAATTGTGAGGATGATGGCCATAGATATGCATAAGGTGAATATGCAGGGTTAAGGCACCCCTGGAGCCACAAGCCCAGACCTCCAAGAATGCATGGTTAAAGATTACAAGACAACCAATAGAGCTACAGTCCAAGTAGGATCAAAACACATTCTGCTCTGGTGCTTGTCCTCCTCATGCTCTGATTAATTGCTTAAATTAGCCATAAAGTCAGTCATGTAACAGAACACCCTTTCCTTCCCCTATCCTGTACATGAATTGCTGCACAGGTGTTCTTTTGTCCTTTATCCTTGGTTCCCAGTTCTATCAATAAAAAGCCATAGAAGCTTCAGTTCAGGGCTGTTTCTTCATGAGACTTTCTCATGCTGGTGTAAAGGCAATTGCTCTGAATCATCTTGGAAGTAAAACTACACATGAGCTCTGAGTAATCTCTCACCCTCTGCACAACGCCACAGTTGTGAACTTCAAGTGGTGCCTCGTGTGAGAAATTTTTGAAACTCACAGTGGGACAAAATTGTGATATGAAAAAACAGGAGAAAATAATGAAGTATCTGATAGCTATAATTCAGGATAGAGGACTGATTCCCTAAACTTCGAAAAGGATCAAGGATGTGCTTAATTTTCAGGCTGGTGTGGGGACACAGGTGGTCTTGGAATAGACTGGCAAGGTCTTGACAAGGTCATAGTTTAGGTTTATCAGCCCAGAGGTCTTTTATCTGCCCACTGATAAGTGAGGAGGCAGTTTATTTGTTTTTCTTCTTGCTCTTTTACTTTTGTTTCTTCTGTTTTGCATATGTTATGGATCAAACTTTATCCAAAGAAGAAAAACAATTTAAGCAACGCTTACAATGTCTCTTAAAAACATCTGGGTGTAAAATTTCTGAACCACAATTTATTAAATTATTGATAGTATCCTGGGGGTGGAGAACTGGGAACATGTGGACCAAAAATTGAGACCATCGTTAAGTACTGTAAATGCTGCATGTCTTGCTGCTTGGCATCTTTGCAGCCTCCATATTCAATCTATCCAAATAAAGGGAGATTGCCTTAAAAAATTTCCTCCTCCTCCCTCAGCTCCCTCTGAAAGCTCCCTTTTATGTCTGTCTTATAAAAAAAAACTGGAAAAAAACTTTTAAAAAATAATGTGAGAAAAACTAAAGACAACAGTGGTCAAACCAGAAAATTACACTAACGGAGGACAAATACATCAGGAATAAAGAACCCCCATCAGTGTCTTTTACAAAGGCTCAAGTACACACATATATGTGCCCAAAACTATAAATCTCAAAAGAGTATCTCCAATCTGTATGCTGTACTTTGTCTCTTGATCCCTCTCAGAAATTTAAGAAGCAGTCATTAAAGTTCTTTGATTGTTGGTTTTCTGCTTAGCAATATGGTGGGAGTCAATCAGAGCTTTTGTCTTTGGAGACAAGTTTTGCTAAGGACTGGAGACTCACCCTAGGAAAGCTTTTTGTCTTAATTGCATTTTGGTCCTTGAAATGGTTAGGATTTACTTCTCATGTTCTAAGGCAATTTTCTATTCTGCAACTGCCAGCTTCCAGGACCAAGTTTCCAGAATGTAAGTTTCCCTTTCCCTACAACTCTTTCAGAGTGAAGCTGATCTTCACTTCTCTCTAGGCCCTACTCTTAAAAACTGCTCCAGATTTAATCCTCAAACTCTCAAAAAACATAAATGTAAAAGTTTTAGTTAAAATTCATCAGTCTTTCTGCCCTTAGAAAATAACTCCTTTCATTTCCCTTTCCCTTCAAGAATGTGGCTCCATTGTACAGACTGACTGGTTTTATAACACAGATAAGTTTATTGATAAAACAAAATCATTCCTAGGGACTCTTATGAGTTCATTAACAACTTTAAACAGAAACAGGTCTATTTCAATAAGGTAAACTATCAACCTAGATCCCTTCTTAAAAAGTCTTTGTTTTCACAGGTGTAAATGTTTTTTTTTTTTTTTCTTCTGACAAGAGATCTCTGCTAATTTATAACCTACAGGAAAATTTCTGACTAATCTGTTTATAGTTACGAACTTAAAATCTGTAAAATGGTTATTATAGTTCTATTAGTTCGATATATTTAAAGGTACACTCTAGTTTTAAAAACAACTATCTTGTGTATATTTTTCCATCTGTTCAATCTGTGCTAGCAAATGGTTATAACACCTGTAGCTGCTTTCTTTGACCTGACCAATTTTTTCTTTTTTGTTTTTGCTCTTTTTGACATTTCTAAAAAAACCCCATTTATATAGGTTTTCGGGGTAATGAAGCTTATTTAAAACATCCAATATAGACTGAAAGGATTGAGGCTTACATAAAAATAAAAACTTTAATGCTTGATAACATAAAGTTTGCATATGATTTAGTTTAATGTGTGTGCTTTGGTGTATTATCTTTTAAGTGTACATTATCCTTCCAAAGTTCTACTTAAGTTTTCTTAAAGAAAAATAAAGTCATTATCTCACATGCTTGTGGTTCATATTACTTAGCAGCAGGCTATTTCAAATTATTTGATAAGAGTAAAGATATCTTTAAAGTTGATAATGTATTTCCATCGAGGTTCTTAGGTAACCAAGATAATATCAAAAGTCAATTTAATAAGTGCAATGTTTATTGCTGTCTGTATGCTCTAATTTAATATATAACTTTAAAAATTGTTCCTTGAAAATGAACTCTGGGCCCTTGAGCACATATGCAATTTTCGTGGTGGTGGTACACATCGGACCACCACCACAGACACTAAGGCTGGTAAAACCCAGTTGTGTGGGCACACACATGCCATGGCGGGGGGTTGTGCAGCACCCCCACCATCACCAGCGATATCCAGGCCGGGTGGACCCTGGGTGCATGGGTGTACACATGCCTTTGGCTGATGGGGTAATCGGCAAGACCACCAACATGGAAGTGTCTAATGCAGTAGTGAGGAGCCAGAAGTGGGCTCTTGAGAACCCCACCAACAGAAGACCAGTCTCTGTCCCAACATCCAGAGGCCAAGATTGGCTCCAAACCCTGCACAATATCCAAGGCAAACTTGATTGGAGTACACAGCACATTTCTGGGATCTGACCTGGATACTATCATAGAACTGCAAACACCAGAGCTGTTTACAGTTCCTTGTTTGTCAAATTAGCTATCCTTATCCTGTATGGTTGTATTTTGTCTTGTTTTGTTTAGCATTTTATGGTTATTTTTGTCTTTATTGTCTTTTTCTTTTGTCTTTATTTTTTTCTCTGCTGTTTTTCTTGTCTTCATTTTTCCTTTTTCTTTTCATTTTCATTCTTCTCTTTTTTTCACTGTTTATGTTTCTTACCTTTCTGTTTTGTTTTTTACTAATCCTCTTTCTCTCTTTCCTCAAATGCCTTTTGAATTCAAACTCTCAAGGGAGGAAACCTTGTTCCTTCCCTTTCCGATTATTCCTTCACATACTATTTCATTCTATCTCTCCTATGTCCTTCAGTTTCCCAAACCTTGGGTGATCATGCTTTACTTCCAGCCTTAATTCTACTTTATTTGACCTCATCCATCACATTATTGACCTCTGTTCATCTTAACCCACCCCCACCCCTGCAATCACACCAGAGTAAAATCACTCCACCAAGGGGAAAATCCCTGCATACAAGTACATGATATATGTTTGATTTTGTTACATAACTAGAGTTTGCTCCTGTGGTTAGAGGTAGCAGATTAATAGTTACCTTAGTTTGTCAGTAGTTAAACTATACTTGAAACTACTATTATTGCTAATTGTACTACTTTAGCCAGGATATCATACATGTTATAATCATTTTTTCTCCTTCATATAAGAACACTGTGATTGTATAGGGTTACAGTCATCACCACAATCCAGTACCAAAGGACTGGGTGCTGAGCCAAATAGTAACTTTTAATCCTTTACAAATTGGAAAGGTAGGTCCTTGGGATAGCTATAAAAACCTCCTACATTTAAAGGACATCCCTGAAGAGTAAACCCCTCCTACAGAAGCTTCAATACTAATAATAAAGCTATCTACTAAAAGAAACCAACAAGAAGCAACATAAAAAACAAAATCACATAGAAAATAGAAAATGACAAGACGTGGAAGCAAAATGCAACCCCGTACCCTGAGCCCACCCAGCATGATGAGATACATGAAGTTGGAAGTCAAACACTGAAACATTCTGAAATGACAGCAACAGAAGCAAAAAAACACATGGAAGAGGCTATAGAAAAATAATATCTCAGGTACAAAAAGAAATGGTGTTTAAAATCAAAGATATGAGAGCAGATACAGATAAAAGAATAGAAAAGCTTAGAAAAATATTGGGAAGAAAGTACCCAACATAGAAGAAATAGAATCCAAGAAACAGATTCAAGCAGAAATGCAAGAGATTAAAGCCTCTATTGAAAGATATGCAACAGACTAAACGAAGGAGAGGATAGAATATCAGAGCTTGAAGACAGAATTGCAGCTAGAGATCATGACAACAAGGGTATCTTACAAATAGCAAGAAACCATTAACAATCAATCCAGTAGATACCAAGATGAAGCAAAGAAGAATAACATAAGATTTACTGGGGTCAGTGAGAAAGCTGGAGACAACTCAAATGCCATAAAAAAAACTCTGAACAGAAATAATGGCAGAAAATTTCCCAAGCATGGATAAAGAATTTTACATACAAACCAATGAATCATACAGAACCCAAAACAGCCATAACCAAAATAAAACTATATCAAGACATATAATAATCAAGATTCCAGAAATCCAGCACAAAAACAGAATATTAAAGCTGTTAGAGAAAAGAAACAGATCACCTCTAAATGAAAGCCCATCGGAATCATGGCAAACCTCTCAGCACAAAGCAAATCAAGAAAAGCCTCAAGTGAAGTATTTCAAATCCTGAAAGAAAACAACTTCCAACCCAGATTGATGTATCCTGAAAAACTATCTTTCAAAATTAATGGAGAAATATGATACTTCTATGACAAAAAACAAATGAAGAAATTCATGACCACCTAACCAATCCTGCAAAGAATACCAAAAGATATTCTAGACAGAGATAAAAATAACCACAATTTCAATAACAACACAAAGAAACCACCAGGTAGGGCAAGCAATTAAACAGAAGGGGAAAGCACGGAACCAACACCAGGAAAATAACATGGCAAAGATAAGTCAATACATATCAGTTATAACCATCAGTGTAAATGGCCCCAATTCTCCAATCAAAAGAAACAGACTGGCACAAGGGATTAATAAAAAAGATTCCAAAATATGCTATACATAAGAAACACATCTAACTCAAAAAGAAATTCATATATTGAAAGTCAGAGGATGGAAAACAACACTGCATGCAACAGGAACTCAGCAAAAAGCAGAGTGAGCTATTCTCTTTACAGAGAGTGTGAGCTTCTAAATAAGAATGATCAAAAGAGACAAAGAAGATCACTACATACTTGTTAGGGCAACACTTCAAGAGGAAGACATAACAATCAGAAATATGTATGCAAAAACACAGGAGCACCCAACTATGTAAGACAAATATTAATAGACATGAAAAATCAAATAAGCACAAACACAATTGTAATGGGAGACTTAATATCCCATTGTCACAAACAGGCAGATCAACTACACAAAACAGCAAAAAAAAAAAAAAAAAAAAAAAAAAAAAAAAAAAAAAAAAAAAAAAAAAAAAAAAAAAA
>RJWM01012974.1:11946-42200 GCA_004363535.1 Dasyprocta punctata | reverse complement strand
AATACACAATCCTCTCAGCTGCACAAGGGACATTCTCTAAAATAAACCATATATTAGCCCATATAACATGCTTAAATAAATGCAAAGGAATTGAATTTATCCCATGCATACTATCTGACAACAGTGCGATGAAATTGGAAATTAATGGCAAAACAAACCACAAAAACTCCATAAACACATGGAAATTAAACAGCACCCTAATGAACAACCAATAGGCTACAGATAAAATGAAAGAAGGAAGTAAAGATTATCTATAACTGAAACAAAATGCAGATACAATGTGCCAGCACCTGTGGGACACAGTGAAAGCAGTTGTAAAGGCAAATTTATAGTGGTGAATTCTCATATCAGGAAAACAGAATGAGCATATATTAATAACTTAATCATGCACCTCAAGATTCTAGAAAAAGAGCAAGACAAACCCAAAGTCCATATAAGGGAGGAAGTTATAAAGATCATAGCAGAAATTAATGCGATTGAGACTAAGAAAACAATACAAAAAATTAATGAATTAAAGAGGTGGTTATTTGAAAGAATAAATACAATTGATAAATCCTTAGCAAACTTTATCTAAGCAAGGAAAGAAAAAATTCAATTTCATGCATTGAGGAATGAGAAGGGTGAAATCACAATAGATTCTGCAGAAATCAAGAAGATCATCACTACTACGTTGAGAACCTGTATTCTAATAAGACAGAAAACTCAAAAGAAATGGACATATTCCCAGATATATATGAATTACCAAAGTTGAATCCAGAAAATATAAAAATTCTGAGCAACCCAAGACTAGTTAATGAGATTAAAAAATGTTAAAAGCTTACTAACGAAGAAAAGGTTAGGCCTTGATGGATTCATGGCAGAATTCTACAAAAAATTTAGAGACGATTTCATGCAAGTACACTTCAAACTCTTTAGTAAAATTGAAAGGGAAGCAATTCTCTTTAATTCATTCCTGGAGGCAAGTGTTACCCTGATACCAAAACCAGAGAAAGACCCAACCAAAAAAAAGAGAACTACAGGCCGGTCTCCCTAATAAAATAGATGCAAAAACAATAAGATATTAGCAAAGAGTGCAGCAAGTCATCAAGAAGATTATACACCATGACCAAAGGTGATTCATCTCAGGAAGGCAGGAATGGTTCAACATATGCAAATTAATCATTGTAACACACTATATCAACAGAGCCAAAGATAAAAATCACGTAATAATATTAATAAATGCAGAAAAAGCCTTTGACAAAAACCAACACTCATTCATGATAAAAAAAAAACCTGCAGAAATTTGGAATAGATGGCCTTTACCTCAATCTGATAAAAGCCATGTATGATAAACCAACAGCCAACATCATACTGAATGGACAAAAACTGAAAGATTTTGCTCTAAAACCAGGAACACAACAAGGTTGTCCACTATCTCCACTTCTATTTAATGTTGTTCTTGAAACATTAGTGAGAACAATTAGACAAGAGAGGGAAATAAAAGGAATAAAGATAAGAAAGGAAGAAGTTAAATTATCATTATTCACAAATGACATGGTACTGTATATAGAAGACCTCAAAAACTCCACCAAATGACATCTAGATTTAATAACCAAACTCAACAGCATAGCTGCGTACAAAGTCAACACTCAAAAATAAATAGCACTACTGTATACAAACAACAAACTTATGAAAGAGAAATTAAGCAAAGAAGACCCTACAAAATAGCATCCAAAAAATGAAATACTTAGGGATCACTCTAACAAAGGAGGTAGAAAATCTACACATTGAAAATCACGGTATTTTAAAAAAGGACATTGAAGAGGATATTAGAAAATGGAACGATAATCCTTACTCATGAATAGAAAGAACCAACATAGTGAAAATGGCCATAATCCCAAAATTATCATACAGATTTAATGCAACCCTGATCAAAATACCATTAACATATCTCATATATTTAGAGAAAACATTCCTAAAGTCCATCTGAAAGTAGAAAAGACTTATAATATCAAAGACAATCCTGGTCAACAAAGGCAAGGGAGGAGGCATCACAATCCCTGATTTGAAAATATACCACAAAGCTACTGGCATAAAATCAGCATGGTATGGCAAAAACAGACCTGCGGACCAGTGGAATAGATCAGAAGATGCATAGAAAACTCCAAACACACTCAGACAACTTATCTTTAACAAAGGGAGCCAAACATGTTCACTGGAAGAAAGATAGCCTCTTTAATAAATCATGCTGCAAAAACTGACTCTACATGACAAAGACTAAGACTAGACCCATGTCTATCCTTATGCACTGAAGTCAAAATGGATCAAAGATCTAAATATTGAAACAGAAACACTAAACCTACTAGAAGAGAAAATAGATAAAAATCTTGATGACATAAGGGAAGGCAGAGACTTCATTTGAGAGATGCAAATTAAAACAACAGTGAGATTCCATCTGACTCCAGAAAGAATGGCTATCATCAAAAAATCAACCAATAATAAATAATGGTGAGGCTGTGTGGAAAAAGTAACCCTTCTCCAATGTTGATGGGAGTGTAGAATGGTAGTACTATTGTGGAAATCAGTGTGGAGATTCCTCAAAGAACTTTGGATTAGAGGTCCCATTTGACCCAGCTATTCCCACTCTGTGTATTTTCTCAGAAGAATTAAAATCATGATACCATAGTGATATATCTGCAACCATGTTTATAGCAGTGTAATTTTTAATAGCAAAGTCATGGAAGAACCCAAATACCCAACAGCTGTGAAATGCATAAAAAAGATGTGATATTTTTATGCAGTGGAATACTACTCAGCCAGAGGGATAAACTTGAAACTTTTATAGGTAAATGAATACAACTTAAGACCATTCTCATAAAAGAAATATATCAGACTCACATATATAAACATCATATTGTCCCCCTAGTGTAAGAAGTTGAAAGAGTAAATAAGGTCCAAAATGTAAAATATGTTGTGAAATGGGAAAAAACTGTTGAAAATGAAGAAGAAACTGAAAAGGGGGAAAGGAGAAAAGGAAGGGAAAAGGAAAAAATTAGTATACATATACAATAAGATAGTTACACTAGGGACTAGGGATTTAGCTCAGTGGCTTAGGCACTTGCCTTGTAAGCATGAGGTCGTGAGTTCAATCCCCAGTACCAAAAAACAAACAAACAAGCAAACATTTAAAAAGATAGTTACACCACTAATTTCTATTTGTTTATTGAAAAAAAATTTGTGCTTATATTGTTTGATCCATTTTTCATGTCTACAAATTGTAATCTTAACTACTTTTAAAATAACAAAACACAATCAACAATTGTTACTGTCCTATTGTTTTGAAAGTTGGTATCATTGTTTTTCTTGTTTTATCTCTTTAAAATAGAAAAAAATTACAATGAATCATGTTAAGTGATTATTTTGACCATAATTAAAACATTAACTTTGCTATATCTAAAACAATGTGGTTTTCTGAAAATATTGAGATGCTCTTGCTTACATTAACAAAACTGCATGTTCTCATCATTAGGTTTTTGGCTACTAAAAGATGAGTTTTAAGAGTTAAAAAAGAGTATTCAAATGTTAAAGTGTAAAATGTTTTCAATAATCGGTTATAATTGGCTAAACAACTATTATCTTAGTTTATGACATAACATATATTTTTGTACCTATATATAGATATGTATCTCTAAGAACAAGCTATGTTGTGAGTCTAAGCTTTAAAGTTAAATTTATGGAATTACAACTATAAATTTAACACATACAAAATAACTAATACATACATATAAGTTTAATACATACAAAGTAACTAATAGGTACTCTCCTTAATGCAATATATGTTTAGACCTTAAAAATATAAAATGATTGAAATGCGACATTGCTTTGAGTTTGGGCTGACATTTAAAGTTGATGTAAAACTATTTTTTATGATTAAACAATCATGTTGATATTCTATAAATGAGAACACTTGCATATTGGGTAGTAAGTTTATTTGTGGTCATTGCCACTGTTTCCTCAACTTATCAGAGCTCTAAAGATGTCCTTAATTCTTGTCAATATAGTTATATCTTATAAAACCTGTTAAAGGTGTAAAAAAAAAAAGATTGTTCTAAGGGTAGAAACACAATATGATTATCCCTTATTTGTGTTTCAACTATTTGCAATGAAATGTGCATATCAGTCCAGCATGACATAGCCAAATGATGTGAATACATTTTCATGCTTGTTTATGTGACTGTTAAGTAATAGCGTTATGACAATTAAAGATACCCAAACACTGTGCAACCCAGGCAACATCACTCTAGAAATCAAATATTTAGAGGTTAATAACCTACAAAGTACATCTGTAGACAAGTACATACTTCTTAAATGGTACTCTATTAAAAGATAGCAAATTTAGGCAAAAGTTTATGTCATTTAATATTTTGTAAGTAGATAACTGGTTCAAAAGTTGCTCTACACTAAGATGAACATTTAAGAGTGTTTCAGACGTGGTGGCGCACGCCTTTAATCCCAGCACTCGGGAGGCTGAGGCGCACGCCTTTAATCCCAGCACTCGGGAGGCTGAGGTAGGCGGAGCGTTGTGAGTTCGAGACCGGCTTGGGCTACAACGCGAGTGCAAGGCCGGCCGGAGCTACATAGTGCGACCCTGCCTCAAAAAACCAGGGCTGGGAGTTTGGCTCAGTGCCTTAAGCGCCTGCCCTGGCAGGCGCGAGGTTGTGAGTTCGATCCCCGGTGCCGCAAAAAAAAAAAAAAAAAAGTGTTTCAGAGATAGTAACAAAGCCTAACAGTTGCGTTATTATAATGTCGTCATGATTGTTACGCTAAGATGTTATGTTTCCTTTGATCTCCAATTTTTTCTGTGAAACTTTATACACTGGTACTTTGATTCTTGAACATAATTTACACAATTCTGGTCACAAAACAAATTGGCCAAGAACTGAATCAAACTGAACCTACTATTGAACATTAATTGAATGAACTTTGAACTTAATTCTTGTATTTGGTGTGGTTCTTGTCCAATTCACTTTATGACCAGAATCATGGAAAGAATTAAGTTTGTTAACTGAGCTATCATTCTGATTGGCATCTGTTGACATTCTATAGGAATTCAACTAAGAAAACCATGATTGATAAAATCTACTTCTCACTCAGGAGTCTATCTTCATGATTTAAAAGGCAATGAAATTTGGAAAATGAACATGACTCATTAGGAATCATTTTGCACACTGAAATATATTCATGTCTCTGTTGATTCTTATTCTGATTACTTATGTGCCTCCTTCCTGAAAGACAACTTTTTCTTTCATGAGTATCCCAAGACTTTCAGCTATAAAACCCCACACCAAAGCAAATTACCTTTAATCTGCTTCAGATTAAAGAGGGTCAAAGAGCCACCATACAGTCCTTTTTCTTGATCTTCCAGTCACCCTCTGGGACAAAGATTTACTGTTTGAATTTCAACTATTAAGACAATAAAGGGGGAACACAATAGAGAAGATTCTTCCAGAAAAACAACTCTTTAAAGCACTATACTTCAAATTTTTAAAAATTGTAGTTCTGATGAACTTACAGCAGTTGATAAGAATTTTATACCAGCAAAAAAAAAGACCTAACCCACTGGTTTTGTACTGGCACACTTTATCCAGCCCCGAGTAGTTGGGACCCTTGTAATTGCTCATGTGGAGAAGAGATACACTTTTGCTTTTTCACCCATACCCACTCTCTGAGTTCTCATAAGGGCTGTTCACCCATAATATGTGACACAAAGTGAGAAGCAGCCCCAGCCCTGAGTTTCAGGTGATGGCTTTACAATCTCCACTGAAAAAGGGCAATAAGAGGAGGGGAACTTATCTATTACCCGCTACAGTAAAATCCTCAGGACCTACCTGGAGAAAGATTTGAAGAGCACTGCACAGGTTAAACATATGCTGCATAAAACTGGCATCCCTTCTACCCCAGAAAAACTTCTTCCTGGCAATGATAGCATAAGTCACCCATAACTCTAAAATGGCAAAGATAAAAGGATTCCTTTTTATTCCACTCCTGTTTAACTATATTAAAGAAGTAAGTGACGTGGTACGTTGGGCACATATACTTACACATCCTATTTTTAATATAGTCACTTGGATGGTGGAACACTGAGCCTGCCTTCTCTTCAAACAATACCTCTTATATTGTCAGAGCCCTAGGTTTATTTTGTGTCTCATAGGCACCTTCCAAATCCAATATTCCTGTTTGTTCTCGTCCATGGCTGCCTATAAAACATGACCTAGATTCGGATGAACTTCAGTTGGATCCACCAATATCTCCATTATTCATCTTGCTTATAACCTAACCTTAGAAAATTATGGACCCCATAATGTGAAGATGTTACAGCCCAACTCAATCTGCAATTATAGTTTACCTTGCAATTACAACATTAGGCCTCTCTTACGGAATCCTGAACTTGCTAGACATTATTATGCCTTTCTTCTGATACCTACTTGTATCCCCTTTAAAAAGTCTAATGGGGTTTAGCTATTCCTTTCTTTCCTCTCACTGTCAGAATCACCAGTTATCAATATATAGATAAGCTCACATGGATTGTTAATGATACCTTTAATCATTTCAGGATTTGTACTTCCTGCTCATATGTTCTCCTCCTTACTAAGGAGGAAGCTATTTTCACCATTTATAATTTACGCACTCCTTGGTACCAACCTTTTAAGTCTCTCAATATAACTTTGTCTGCAGACTCCACATGGCTCACTCTATGTGTCATTAATAATATCATTCCTCAAATAAACATTACTCATATTATGATAATTAAAGTAAGGGCTGAAACTGGCTCCTCATCGGTCTTACAAATGGATGAGATACTCTGCTCTTGAACAAATCACTTCATTACTAAAACACCTCTGAAGCTGTTTTTGGGAATTTTGCCATCCAAACTGCCCAAACAATATACAGATATTTTCAAAATATAGCCCGTGAGCTTTTAACACAAACCAGTATTGACAAGGAAATTTTAGATAGACTGGACACTCTCAAAGCCATGATAGGATGGCTCGGTAAACATCAATGAACTCTTCAGATATATAGTCAGTTCTGCCGTGATGCAGGTTATCATTTCATGTGCATCACTCTACTTCCATCCAGTCATTCTGAATCCTGGGGCCTAGGTCCAGTGTATGCTTCATGGTGCTTTTCATGCTGATCTCAAAGGAGAGATTTCTAATCTCCAAGAACAACTATAGATCTAGTTAAATAAACCTCAAGTGGAAATTTGTAACATTACTTTAGATCATCTCAATGATATTGCTCATCAGCTGAATCCCAAAGTTGAGTTTGAACCTAAATCTATGCATATGGGTCTTGATAGCTATTGGAATAATTTTCTTTTTTCTCTTTCTTGCAATCGTAAGAGTACTCTGTACACTTTCAGTGAATGTTGTACCCTGAGGCTGTCAAGACCTTCTTACAGTGAGCCCAATTACCTATACTCTTCCATCTGCTCCATCTGGGAAATAAAAGGAGAAAACGAGACTATGTCACACATTGGTCAGAGATATGTATGAGATGGATATGGAGAGATAAACTTTTATAGCTACAAAGTCAGACTTCCCAGAATGCATAAAGATTAAAAGTTAATCTACAAGGCTGCTTACATTGTTCGATCTGTTTTGCGTGCCCTATCTTGTAATCTGCGTAACTATTTTGAAGATAACAATATGCAATATAGTGACTATTAATTTTCTATCAACTTGTTTTGAAATCTTATATTGTTTTTATTGCTGTTTTGTTTTTATTGTTTTGTTTCCATCTTATCTCTTTAAAATAAAGAAAAAAGCTAACCTACCAGGTCACAGTCCAAGTAGGATCAAAATACATTGCCTTAAGGGATGTTTGACCTGGTCCTTATCTTCCTCATTAATTATTTAGGTTTGCTATAAGGTTAACCATGTTACAGACCACACTTACCCTGTTCCATTCATGAATTCTTGCACAGGTCCTTTATCTTATCTTTCTAGTTTTATCAATAAAAATCCATAGAAGATTCAGTTCAGGGCTGGTTTTTCTTGAGAATTTCTCATGCTAATGGGTCTCAGTTTAAGGCAGTCCTTCTGGGTCTTCTTGGAGGTTAAATTGAATGTGAACTCTGAGTAATCTCTCATTCTTTGTGCCCTGCTACTATCATGAAATGAAAACTGGTTTCCATGGTGTTTGCACTAGTTTTTATCCCCCCTTACAAAGAAGAAGGGTTCCTTTTCCCCTGTAGCCTCACCGGCATTTGTTATTATTTGATTTACTGAGGGTGGTCATTCTATCAGGAATAAGATGAAATCTCAGTGTTGGGAATCTCAGTGTTGGGAAATTTGCATTGCCCTAATGGCCACTGATATTGAGCATTGTCTAATGTATTTACTGGTCATTTGTAATTCTTCTGAGAAGTGTCTATACATTTCAGATGCCCATTTTGATTGTTTCTATAATTTTGGAAAGTTTAACATTTTTTAATTCTTTATATATTCTAGGTATTAGTCCTCTGTCTGAGATGTAGCTGGCAATTTTTTCCCATTCTGAGGGTTGTCCCTTCACTTTTTTGGTTGTTTCCTTTGCTATGCAGAACTTTAATTTGATATAATCCTATTTATTGATAATTTATGTTATATCTTGTGCACTGGCTGTTCTTCTTGAAAAGGCCTTTGTCTACACCTTTTGACATTAATATTTTCACTTATTTTATCTTTCTCCAAGTTAAATATTTCTGTTTTAATGTGTATATCTTGGATTATTTTGATTTTAGTTTAGCACATGGTGAGAGATGTGAGTCTAGATTTAATCTGCTGTATAAGTATACCAAGTTTTCCTGGTACCATTTGCCTAAGCTCAGCAGAACACGCACTTTGCAAAATAGGACAGTTGACAGAGCCTTACACCATCTGAGGACTTCCCAGTGTTTGGAGAAGTAATAGGAGAGCACCTTGTCTGTTTTGGCTCTGCCAAATCACCTTCTAACTTGTGTCAGTCTTTCTTCTCATAGATCTCATCTGCTCCACTTTCTGTTGCACATACCAGTCATGGTCTTCAGTCTCACTACCTTTTGCAGGCCTTAGCCAGGAGATCCTGGAGGACCCTGTGTAAGCATGCTGGCAATTGTGAGTAATGGATTGAATGACCTACTAGCACAGCACTCCTATTTTGTTTCAGGAGAAATGATCAACATATTTTGTCTGTGTTGGGCAATCCTCTTCCCTCAGTTCTGCCTCTCTCGTGTGTTGTTGTACAGTTGTTTTCAAGCCCTGGGTGCCTGCCATTTTGTTTTACACCATTTTCCTGATTTGGGCTTCTCTGAATCCCTGGCTTGCACGTATTGTACTTGCTATATCCAATAGGGAGGCTAGAGTGAATATTTGATCAACCAGGTCAATAAAGAAGAGTCAGCATCCTGCCTCAGTCCAGTCTTCCCCCGGGATGGCTTGTACAATGATTTGAGTGGTGGAGGGGTTGCTGTGATCCAGAAGTGACCTTGATTCCCTTCACACTCCCACTGCACACATTGGATTTTGGTCCAGCAAGACTCTTTGCATTTACCCTCCTATATCAGACTCTACCTTGAACATTCCTCAATCACATACCCAGAAGGCAGAAAATCAGCACATAGTACATACTAGAACTTAGCAGTACTTTCAATTAAGTGGTTATAACTGACATCTTTAGGCTACTTTTACATCACATCTTATCAGTAGATGGAAAGGATTTGACCAAACCAACACTTGTTCATGCTGAAAACTCTTAGCCAACAAGAATTAGGGGATAACTTTCTTACTGAGGTAAAGACACTGCAAAAAGCTTACAATAAATATAATTAATTGCAATCCACTCATAGTTATCATGACAATCAGGAATAAAGGAAGAATTTTCCCTTTTAACACTCTTTTTCAGCATTGCACTTGAAGTTCTACCTAGAACAATAGGACAAAAAGATTGTAAAGAGAGGTAGGGAAAATAGGGAAAGAAGGAAATAGGGAGGGAGGGAAGAAGGAAGGGAAAAGAAAGGAAGAAGGAAGAAAGCAGAAAGGAAGGAAAGAAAAAAGGAAACAAAAATGAGTACACAGACTGGGTAAGAAGATATGAAATTATCTTTGTTCACAAATGACATGACTAAGTACCTATATAAAAAATCCAAATGAATGGATGACAACAAAAGCCTTTTCAAATTAACAAGAAATTAAAGCAAAGTTACGTATATGATGTCAACACACAATTTTGATGTCTTTTCTGAATACCAGTCATATTGAGTGGAAATCTGAAACAGAAAGTACAATACCATTTGTGTTAGTACCTGTTCAAACAGAATGGAGGTTTTTAAACTTACCCCAACTTCTTCTTTCTCCTCATTTTCATTCCACCCAGGTTGCAAGGCTATTGGACATTATCACCCAATATCAAGGTGAGCTTGCTCTCCTTTCAGTTTTCTGGGTCTGAATAACAATTGTGATAGTTAATTGTCATGTCAACTTGTATAAGAAATACTTGGCAGATTGGTCTAGCCCAGTTCTAGTTGTGTTCTGACTCACTTACTAATGACAGATGATCTGCCCTCGGTGAAGGTGGCAACAACCAATGGGCTTGTAGTCTATACAGAATAAAAAGGAAAAGAAAAAGGAGGTCTCACCTCTGCTTCTTTGGAAGAGACTTCATCTTCATCAGTGCCTTTGGATATCCATCCCTAGACTTCAAGTACAGATCCTTTGGCTTCAGGATAGAGACTCTCATGAAACCGTACAGTAAGATTCAGAACTCGGATTTTTGACAAGAACCTCTAGCTCTCCAGGGCACAGATGGCCCTTTTTCATTCTCACACACCTGATTCTGCAGGCAGGTCATTGTAAATGGGCATGGTAAATCCTTTATACATTGTATACATTTTTTATATTAAATCTGTCTCAAAAGTCAACCCTGATGCATCAATCATCTCTGGAAACATGCACACAGACACATTCACAAATGTACTCTACAAAGTTGCTGGGTATCTTAATCCAATCAAGTTTATGGTTACAATTATCTATCACAAAAACTTATTTTCACATGGATATTTATTGTAGTGTTACTCATAATTGTCTAGTAGCCAGTATGATTTTCTGTAAGTAAACGTACAGATAAATTGTGGCAATCTGGACAATAGAATGTTACTCCATGGTAAAAATAAATGTGCTATCAATGTATGAAAAGTCATGGAAGAAAAGTAACATACATGTATGTATATGTGTACATATAAATACATTTATATATATATACATTAATAATTAAAATAGATAAACCTGAAAAGTCTGCATAGTATATAATTCCAAATATTGGAAATTCTACAAAAGCACAACTGTGGAAACTTCAGAGATCAATAGCTGCCAGGGGATAAAAAATTGTAGGTAGGATAAATAGATGGAACAAAAAAAGGGTTGCTGAAGTCTTCTGTATATTACAATGGTGGACTTGTGTCAAATAAAATTTATCGAGACATGTAGATTGTGCAACACAAAGAGTGACCTGTAAATTGTGGAAATTAGATGATAATAATGTGATATTAACAAACGTTCTAGTCTGCTAGGAGATGAACATAGTAGGGGAATTGGTGAAGGCTATATGGGAATTCTATGAACATTCTGCATAATTTTTTGTGAAACAAAAACTACTCTAAAAAGACAATGTCTATTTAAAAATATTTGGAAACAATCATTATTCTAATCTTATGCTGACATTGTAACAATTTATTCCTCAAACATCTGTAACTAAAACTTCATTTATTTTCTCTCCTTTCAATTATTGATTCCTAGCTGATAACTCCTATTTAAACTGTCTTGCCAGAAAACCTCCATGTTCTTACACAGTTTAATTATGCACTGCTTCCCTCTACCTTGATTGTATACTGCTGTAAATTTCATTTTCTCTTCTAGAGATGTTTTTCATGAGGATGAGAACCAAACTTTTGCTTTTTTTTTTTCCATCTTCTTGTACAGAGGCAGAGTGGTATAGTGTTTAGATAAAATTCTTGGAAATCACACTACTTAGACTTGGGTTGCAGCTGAAGCATAACATTGGGAAAGTACTTTAATTTTCCTCTGCTTGTCTACTCATCTCTAAAATAAGATAATAACAAAACTTACTTCAGAGTGTTGTTGAGAAAAGTAGGAATAATAATAATTGTAAAAGTACTTAAAAGAGTTTCTGGCACATAATCAGCCACAAAGTGTTATTGCCAAAACTGTGTGTGGCCAGAGAGACTTAGAATATCATTTTTTCTTTCTTATAAATGGAATCGTTTTGTCTTACTCATAAGAGCACTACATACATATCATGAGGGCCATCTGTCAGGAGAAGGGTTTTCCCTACAGCCTTCATTGAAATCATATTACTAGGAAGATTTTTTTTCTATCTTCTTTTCAAACTCTAAGACTCATTGGCCAGAAGATTTAGAAGGAGATTAAATTCCTCAAGATCCAGTTTTCTCCTCTACCCACCTCAAAGTTTAAATTGTTCATAATGGCCTGTTCTCATAGAAAAGAAATCATTTTATACGTTCAGATTTCATCAAATGGGTAGACGTGGTTGCTCCCAGCTGTGATTGATAAAAGCGAGATAATGATAGTTGAAGAAAGGAGTGTGAAAAAGTCATAGAGAAATGAAGATTTCATATTAAAGATCACATACTGGCAGTGTTCAAACCTCAGGTGAGCAGTTTAGATGTGGGCAGATGTAGTAAGGAGCAATCTGATCCTGAAAACAGAACCTAGCAAAGTGAAGAGCTGCAATCTGAGAAACAGGTTCCAGTCTAGAGTGTGCTAGACTTTTGTCAGGTGGTCTTGATAAGTTCTGTTAATTCTTTAAGCCAAAGATATATGATGAGTGAACTACATTTCTGGAAGTATTAAATTGAGAGTAATATGTGAATGGGATTTGAAAACTAAGTGGGGGAAAAAATTGTAGCAATATGATTTTCCCATGGAACCCATTTCATTTCCCAGTGCATATAAAGTTACGTTTATATTGTACTATATTCTATTAAGCATGCTATAGCGTTATGGCACAAAGTACATACCTTATTAAAAATGCTTCATTAATAAAATAAAAGTGATCTTAGCTTTTAGAAAAAAATTGGATCAACAGACTTGCCGGAAACAAGACCACTTAGAAGCTTTCAATTTGTAACCACACACACACACACACACACACACACACACACGATATGCATGAAGTACAATAAAACTAAGAAAAATACAATGAAATGTACCTATAATACAATTTCATTAGAGAGGAGCTATCCTTGAGAGATATTTAGAACAACTTACAAATTGTGATCTCTGGTAAAAATGTTATTGACTTCGTATCTCAAAATATTATTCCTGGTAAGTGTACGTATTCAAAATCTTCTATGCAAAAAGAGAAATGGTAGGGATTCCCCTGCATTACTCAAATAAATAAAATACAGTTGAAAACCCAATTTTTGAGAAATAAAAATGATGGTTTCAATATTTACTTTTTCTAAGTTCACAAAGTCAGCAAACACAACAGGTATAAATGTCAAATGTCTAGTTTAGTAATGGCATGATGGAGTTCATCAAAAAGTCTTGTTGCTCTTGAAGGTTTATGTAATGTTAAATATAAATCAACATTTAGTATTCATTAGATAAAAATAAGAAAGAATTCCCTTAGATTTAGAGGCATTTTTAGGGAGAAGATTGGTATTTCATACTGAAAGAAATTAGCAAGGTGCCTACATGCCTGTAACCTGTATTTTTATCAGTTGCATTCTATTGAAGGAAATAAGAGAAAAATAAAAATCATAGACTCCCAATTATCATTATAGCAGCTGTTTTTGAGAACTTTGTGTATTTTTCTCAATATTAGAACAATCAATATGTCTTATTTGAAAATCAAATAAGAATTTTTCTCTGCATTTTACCTAAACAAGATATGATCAAATATATTACATATACAGTGAGTATTTAAACTTTCAAAAAATTTACAGTAAAAAGATACATTGCCATTCTCAATAAATAAAAAATGTCGTAGTTTGTTGAATTTAAGGAAAGGGATCCTATGGAAAGGTATGTCTGTACAGCTCAAAACTGTTGCCTGTAATTCATCATTGTAGCTATCTGTTTGAAGGCATTATATTTAATGAAAGTCACAATAAAACAATAATATGCATGGCAGTGATGAGCTGTTTGGTCATTGTCTATCATGTACAGGTATGTCAGAATCATAAACTCCCTTCAACAATGACTCCAGGCTACTGGTAGTTGTGAACATAACACAAGTTCAGTTTTGTCATCAAAGAGTAAGTGAATTGGGAGAGCATTGGCTTCCATTATCTCCATTTTCCTTGTACTCGTTCCATGAAAACTCCACTTTTTAAAAGGAAGAGTTTTGATCTTAAATGAGCTTTTAAAATAAATTCCAGGTTTTTATTCCAAACATATTCTTGCCTCATTCTACTTGCATCAACCCTTACTTAAAGTAAAAAACTGCAGAGTTGTGTGAAGATAGATGAAAAAGGACTGTTCTGAAGAGTCAGGACTTATGTGGTCATCAAAGGCTTGATTAGGAGTACAAGAGGTGGCAAAGACAGTGACTGCCTAAATTTAAAAATAATTATTACAGGAAAAGACATTGCCATTGATCCCCTTCAAAGTATACATGCTTTATTCAAACACACTCATCCCATTATTTTTATCACTTTCTGAAGTAGTTCTGGAAGTCCTATTTCATGAGTGTCTCTATCATATATAGTGATCAAAAATTCAATAAATGCTGCTGTTGAATGCCTTCCAACAGTAAGGCAGACTTGCAAAAAGTGGTGTCCTCATCCACCTTATTCACTAGATCTGACTCCATTTGAATTCTGACTTTTCCCCAAACTCAAAATGATCGTGAAGGGTAAGTGCTTTGAACATATTCAGGCAATGGAGTATAATGACAATTACATGTGTTATATTCCTCCCATACCATTGGATCGCCTCTCTCTCATAGAACTATCTCAATAAATATCATGTCTGTGATTTCCTTTATCTGTATGATTTTCTTACTTTTACTTGATTGCTGAATTATACACTTAGTTTAGCTGTTTTAACATTGGTAAAAATGCCATCACATACTTAATGCTTTGAAATGAATTTTTCCCACTTAATAGTTCATTGTCAAATTTTCTTTATTGTAGCATGATGCTACATTCACTTGTGTGAATTAAGACATATTCTGTGAAGTTACCTGTAGATATTATAATCAAACTCCTCATAAATAAAGTAAAGAAAATTTTAAAAATAATTGTGAGAAGTAGTGCTTTGCAGAGAGAGGGGCAATTAGAAGAAAGACAGCTCACTTTTTATCCAAAACAATTAAAACAATGGAAATTCAAAAATAAGGAAATTATGCCTTTACAGTGGTGAAAACCAGAATGCTTCATCCAATGAATTTTTTTCAAAATAAGAGTACTGACTTGTACTGCATTAAATACGAAATGATATACATATATATCAAAGGAAGTGTACCAAAAAGAAACTTGCATATAGAGCATAGAATGAAAAGGACTAGAAAAAATAAACTATTAAAATATAAAAGTAAGTTATTTCTTTACAGTTTTCTTTTGAAAACTAAACTTTTAAACACAAGCTAGGACATCATAAAATATGTTGCTCTATATTGAAGGAAATGCTATGGTAATAGGGAAGGGAAGAGTTGGGAGCAGTTAAATAGAATTGCAGTCAGATCATTAGGTTTGGAAAATGGTAGACAAGAGGGAAAAAAGGTAAATAGCAAGATGGATGCTTGATGTAGGAAATGAGAACTTTAACATACTAGCAGAGGGAAATGTGGAATGTGAAGTTGATTCTAAATTTTAAAAATTAAAGTTAAAATATGCTGTTAAATAATTTTAAAAATTAAAGAGGCATTTATCAGCATTAATGGAATCTTGAAAGACTAATCAAAAGAGGTATGCATGCTTAAATGTCAATAAATCAAATGTAAAGTAATATGAAAACAATTCCACAATCTTAAAAGGTAAGGGAAAGGATGTAGTAGGGAAATAACAAAAAATGATACAAATGAATAACAAGTAGCCAGATTTTAGATTACATACAATTCTATGAAAATCCAGTTTAAATGCAAATAATCTAAAAACCACTCAAAAGGCAAGATCCAATTATGTTACATAAAAGGTAGACTTTAAATATAAAAGCACAAATACTCTGAAGGTAAAAGTTTTCAAAATTATGCAAAAGATTAGTGCAAAAAGTTGGCAAGGCTATATTTACTATAAAATATTAATAGAAAAGTGAATATAATTCAGAACAGATAGATAGCAGCATGACTTCATAGTTCTCTGTTATTTGAATTTCACATAAAACAGACAAAACTTAAAATCCATGAACGATGAATTTTAGATATAAGTAAACAAGTAAATAAGAAAACTCTGAGTGAAAAGTGAGTCACCCAACTCAGAAGAAAATGGACATGGATTGACCACAATACAACATGATTAGCATTGTACTAGTGATGGAGTGTAAATAAGGAAATGAGGAGCTGGTGGGGGAGGTATAATGCATTTGTATACCTAGAAATTACAGCAGTTCATTTTAAGAATAATTAAGAGTCAGGAGTTTAATGTCTTTAATATTGGGTGAGTACAAGAGGCCTTTAGCCAGAAGACTGAAGAAGCTGGAGTCGTGTAGACTCTAAACTTTTAAAACAGAATTTTAAAAGTGCCCTCAAGAAAAAGATTGGAATCAAAATTGAGAAGAACAAAGATAACAGAGACAAACAAGAAATTCTAAACTAGTGCTGTGCAAATCAGTTAATGGTGGGCAGTTTTATACACGGACTGACAAATGTGATAACTGCAGTTATATGGGGCTAACGATCGGTTAAAGGGACAGTAAAATTGAGTTTTTGAATGAATTTTTCATTTTATGTAATTTTAAATAATTTTAATCAAAATGCAAGTATTCTCTGGTAAATATGCAGTAGCATATGACTGTCTCTTTGGAACATCGTTGCAATCTTTCTAAACTAGCTTTAGCAATCAAGTATAACAATTGATATTGTACTTCACAGTGAAGTTCTATGTTTTATCTCTAGTATCAGAACAAAACAGAGATTTTTCTTTTCATTTTTTTAAGTCTAGGTCTTTTATTGTTTTCTCCTTTAGTGCATGCTTGCAGTACATCATGAGTACATTCACTGTGGGTTGTTTGTACATGTACATGATGCATCTTAATTCTTTTAAATCCACTTGCCCTCCTCCCTCCTTTCCCCTCTTAGTCATCTTCCTATTTGGTGTTTTTGTGTTTTTAAAATCAGAGCTACCTAGGGAGAAATCTGACAAAAGTGCAAAATGTAGGCACTAAAAATTAAAATGAATTTTATGTCATTTGCTCAAGTTATATATTATTTGAGGTTGGTTATTCTCCATAATTTAATCTCAAAGTAACAGTAGTACTTTTTTGTAGAAATTCATATACAACTTCTAAAATTCATATATAAACACAAACAATTAAAAATGCCAAAATACAGTAACTTGGATAAAAATACAGAAAATTAAAAGACCAATTTTCAACACACTATTATCAATAAGGTGTTGTACTGACATTAAGATACACAATGTAAAATGGAAAAGAATGTAAAAAAAATTAGAGACAGAGAGTTCAGAAATGTATTCATAATACACATACTTAAATGTATGAACACCAGATTCTTAGCAGTTCCATAAAACTATAGAAAACTATACATAAAAGAAAGATTTAAACAATCAGCATAAACATTAGTACCATTCATAGAAAAAATTACTTTGGATCATGTCTTGTATAACATAAAAATTTGATTTAAAGGGAACTATATATTTTCAAGTAAAACTGAAAACTCTAAAACTTATAGGAGAAAATAGAAAAAAGTTTTCATGACTTTAGATCAGCCAAAACTTCCTTATACAGACAACCAATGCAGAGTTCAAGGAAGATTATAGTGATTAACTGATCTCATCAAAATATAAAGCCTCTTCTTTTCGAAAGATATTTTACAGAGTCAAAGAATGTGTCACAAGGTAGGAAAAAATATTTGCCCTCTTGTATCATGCTTCAGATGAAAGAGTGATATCCAAAATGTGTAAATAGTTGTTGAAAGTTGCTAGTAAGAAAATAAACCAAAGATTTGGACAGATGCACTAATAAAAAGTGGCAAATAAAGTTCTGTGCAATGAACATATGAAAAAGAAATCAATTTCATTTATCATTATAGAAATTCAAATTAAATTCAGCATTTAAAACCTCTATATAACTACATCACTAAAATTTAAGGCTGTTGACACTTTACATTGCTTGGATATGGAAGACCTGGAATATTCACATACTAGTGGCATGTATACAAAGTGACTTTACCACTTATGAAACCATTTGATAAATATTAAAAATAAAACTAACATGTACCTAACAAATATCCCACTCATTGAATTCCTTGTTATTGACCCATGATAAATGAAATTTATGTACCTTTAAGGATTTTATGCAACCAAGCATAGAAATATCATATATATACACAAAATCCTACAAACAACCCAAATGGTTATGAAAAAAATTTGTATGTCCATAAAAAGGAACACTAGCAATCAAATGCTGCAATATGAATTAATATCAAAATAAGTATGCTGAAAGATGCTGGACAAATACACACATGTGATATATTTCCATTTACATAAAACATTAGAAATGAACCGCTACTTGTAGAAATGACTGATGTGTTTTCTGGGAAAAGTGTCACTGGAGTATCTTTTGGTGGGAGGTTGTGGCAGGGTCTCAGTATGTATTTCAGGCTGACCTTGAACTCACTATGTAGCCAAAGCTGGCCTTGAATTCATGACAATCATCCTGTCTCAGCCTCTCAAGTGTTGGAATCACAGGCATATGCCATCCCGCTCAGCAAGTATGGATTATCTTGACATATATACAAAATAATAAGGAAGGTTTGAAAGGGTAAGACTCTAATGTAACAAGGAAAATAGCAATCAATGTCCAAAGATTCTTCAACAGATAAATTATGAAAGAGCAAAAGAAAGTGGGAAATTACGAATTGGAAAAGATGTTGACCATGTATATTTAAATTGGTAAGATGAATGTTTGTATGATAAAGCTCTAAAAATAGCGAGGAAGTCATTGTTATAAAAGTCCTAACAGTTTCTTATTAATTGAATGAGATTTGGGAGTATAAAAAGTGGAACTCAGGGAATAACAGTGCCTCTGGGACTGATGGCAAGATTCTGGACCTTAGAGTTGATTGCAAGATTGTCCATTTTTCAATAAGCCACATATTTACTTAGTGTTATTTTCTATATTCGTTTGCTATTACAACGAAAGGATAAAATGAACATTAAGTGCATGGGGAAATTGTATATTTATGTATTCCTCACATATTAATTAAAGTGATCTGACTTTACAGAGTGCTATACTCATGGACTCTAGAATGTATATTGTTTTCCAAGTATACACACATAAAAAAGTCCACCAGTTTTACAAGCAATAAATTTCAAAAGATATGCACTTGCCATGTGACCTTGAAACTCCATTCTGAAATATTTATGCTAGGAAATGAAATTAAAAGTTAGCACAAAGATTCAAACATAGTTAGACATGTATACCAAATTTATTAATAATAAAGAAAATAACTAGAAATAAGTGATGTTTATTAGCAAGTGAATAAATAAGCATACTGTGGTATACCCACAAACTGCTGAATGCCACTCAGAAAACATCAAAACAACTGAATTACTAGCACCATATCATCCATTATTATGAAATTCAAAATCAATATGAAGTCACAATTGACACACTCAGAACTCATTTATACAGAAATAAACCTAACTATTGGAATAAGAAGGAAGAAGCATTGACTAAAAATGGCAGAGGAAAATATTTTTTATATAAATGTTTTATGTCATAAGTTGGGTGGTGGTTATGTGGTTATACATGCTTATTAGATTAATCTAACAGTAGCCTGACGTGGTGGTGCACACCTTTAATCCCAGCACACAGGAGGCTGAGACAGGAGGATCATTGTGAGTTCAAGACCAGCCTGGGCTACAAAGGGAGTTCAAGGACAGCCTGAACTGCATAGTGAGACCTTGTCTCAAAAAATAGGGCCAGGAATTTAGCTCAGTCTGGCAGGCACAGGGTTGTGAGTTCAATTCTGGGTACAAAAAAAAAATTGATGTAACAATATACTTAAAATGAAGTCATTTTATTTCATGCAAATTATATGTCAAGAAAATACTATAATTTATTCATCCATACTTATTTATAAGGCTTTGATTTAGAGTCTTGGCTGCTATGAATATTCTTGCTCATTTTCCTTATTAAAATTTTCAAGAATTTTCTTCAGTATACAGAGGCATAGTTCCTTCAACTAAGACTATTGAATTTTAGCATACAACGCCAGTTTTCAGTCTACTTCCAACAAGGAAGGAATTAGTGGTCAGTGGAATGATTCTTTCTCTAGCTATTGGTACGGTTGATATTTTTAATTTTTGCCAATCATTTAATTGGCAAATCTCATGTTAGTGCCATATTTATTCTCATTACCCTAGTCGGTAAAGTTGTTAAATATATTTTGATATATCTATTGATCAAATGCTTTTCACATAAAATATTTGCTCATGTTTTTTGCCCATTTTTTTTGCTTTATAATTTCCTAATTAAGACTTATTGCTTCTGTATCTATTTCATATTAGTTCTTGGTAGTTTTTCATACTACTAATAACTATCAATCTGCAAGTTATATTTTAAATTTTCTAAAGTTCTTCTTTTAAAATATTTCAACAGGCCCAATGTCTCCCATGTTGCCGGGGAGTGGCAGTATGCTGAGTGATGTGAGCTCAAGGCCTTCATAGCAAACTCTATCCAGCCATACAGCCTTAGTATGTTGTGCAGAACCTGGCAGGGCCCCGCCCAGAGACACTAAGCAGCTTGGGAGCTTGGGGCACCATGTGACGTGAGCTGAAGGCCTGCCCAGTGTGCTCCACCTACGGTTCAGCCTTGGTACACCACTCAGAACCTGGTATGGCCCTGCCCAGTGACCTGAAGCAGCTGGGGAGATCCAGTAAGCCACATAAGGTGTGCTGAATGTCCACCCAGCATACTCCCCCCATTTGGGGAGCCTTGGAGTGCCACTAGGGATCTGGTAAGGCCTGCCTAGCATCCCCTACTCAACTGGGGAAACTCCCTGCAGTACAGTCAGCAATTCTCAACTGAAGAAACAACTGAGACTTTGCATTTAGCTGCCCCAGACGAATACAGAAAAATGACAAAATAAAAGAACAAAATGCAACCTCAAGCCTCCAACCTATCCCAAACAAGCCTAGGAGACATGGACATAGATGAAATTGTAAGCCAAAAATCTGAAACTTCTACAGTGAAAGCAACTGAAGTAAAGAAACAACTCCATGAAGCTATGAAGGAACTCAGATCAGAAGTAATGTCCCAGGTAAAAGAAGAAATGACAAACATAATAAAAGAAGTGCTGAACACATCTGAGGAAAACATAGTCAAAAAATAGAGGAACATGGTAAAATGATAGAAACCTTGAATGAACAACATAAGAAACAACTAGAATGCATGAAACAGCTTCAAAGAGATATCCAGGAAATCAAAAATTCCATCAAAAGCTGGCAAAACCACTTTAATGAATGTGAAGATAGACTTTCAGACCTAGAACACAACATTGCAACTAGTAAACAGAAAAGGAAAGATCTTTTAAAAAATAACAAGGAATCAGGAAATAGCAATTCAACAATTACAAAATGATGCAAGGAAAAACAATATAAGATTAATAGGGAAAAATGAAAAAGAAGGAGACAACACAAATGATATCAAAAGGCTATTTACAGAAGTAATTGCTGAAAATTTTCCAAACATGGGAAAGGAAACTGATATACAGATAAGTGAAATATATAGAATAACAATTAGTCATAACAAAAATAAATCTACACCCAGACATATAATAATTAATAACCAAGAAATTCAACAAAAGAACAGAATATTAAAAGCTGTTAGAGAAAAGAAACAAATCACCTATAGAGGAAAGCCCATCAGAATCAGAACAGATTTCTGAACACACACCATCAAGTCAAGAAGAGCATGGAATGAAGTATTTCAAATCCTAAAGGGAAACGACTCCCAACCCAAACTGTTGTACCCTGTAAAACTATCACTTATAACCATTAATGTAAATGGCCTCAGTTCACCAATTAAAAGACACAGACTGGAAGAATAGATCAAAAAACAACATCCAACCATATGTTATATACAAGAAACCCATCTAACCCAAAAGGAAATTCATAGACTGAAAGTCAAAGGGTAGAAAACAATACTTCATGCAACAGGAACCCCCAAAAAAGCAGGGGCAACAATTCTATTTGCAGACAATATGAACTTCAAACCAAGAATGATCAAAAGAGATAAAGGAGGTCACTACACACTAGTTAGGGGAAAATGTCAAGAGGAAGATATAACAATCTTAAATATATATGCACCAATATGGGAGCATTCAACTATATAAAACAAATATTAATAGAAATGAAAAATCAAATAAGCAATAACACAATTATAACAGGAGACTTAACAACCCATTGACATAAAGAGACAGATCAACTAGGCAGAAAATCAACAAAGAAATAAAAGAACTGAATCAAACTTGTGAACAAATGGACTTAGCAGACATGTACAGAGTGTTCCACGCAACAACATCAGAATATACATTCTTCTCAGTTTCACATGGGACATTCTCTAAAACAGACCATATACTAGCCCATAGAACAAGCCTAAGTAAATGCAAAATATTTGCAATTTTCGCATGCATATTATCTGATCATAATACCATAAAACTGGAAATTAATGACAAATGAAACTGCAAAAGCTCCATAAACACATGAAAATTAAATAATACACTCCTGAACAATCAATGGGTCACAGAAGAAATTGAACAACATCTACAAACAAGCGAAAATACAAATGCAACTTACTGAAACCTGTGGGATGCAATGAAAGCAGTCCTCAGAGGGAAATTTACTGTGCTGACTTCGCACATCAGGCAAACAGAACAAACGCAAATAAACAACCTGATGCTACACCTCAAGCATCTAGAAAAGAAGAGCAAATCAAACCAAAAGCCGAAAGAAGGGAGGAAATTATAAAGATCAGAGCAGAAATTAATACAATAGAGACTAAGAAAACAATACAAAGAATTAATGAATCAAAGAGTTGGTTCTTTGAAAGAAAAAGTAAAATGGATAAGCCTAGACTAATCAATCGTATTTTGAAAAGGGAAAGAAAAACAAATTCATGCAATAATGAATGAAAAGGGTGAAATCACTACAGAACCTGTGGAAATACAAAAGATCAACAATACCAACTTTGAAAACATTTACTTTAATAGGTTTGATAACACAGAAGAAATAGATTCCTAGAAACATATGAATTACCAAAGCTGAATCAAGAAGATGTAAAACTGCTGAATAACCCAATTTCAGTTAATGAAATTGCAAATGTAATTAGAACCTTAACAACAAAGAAAAACCCGGGTCCTGATGGATTCACAGCTGAATTCTACAAGAAATTCAAGGAAGACTTAATGCCAACACTCCTCAAACTCTTCAGTGAAATTAAAAGGGAAGCAATTTTCCCTAACTCATTCCTGGAATTAAGCATTAACCTAATAAAAATAAATAAATAAAAAAGAAAAACAGAGAAAGACCCAGCCAAAAAAGAAAACTACATGCCAATCTCCCTAATGAACATAGATGGAAAAATCCTCAATAGAATACTGGCAAACAGAATGCAACAAGTCATCAAGAAGATTATACATAACAACCAAGTGGGATTCACCCAAGGAATGCAGGGATACTTTAACATACACAAATCAATAAGCATAATACATCGTATCAATAGAGCCAAAGATAAGAATCACAAGGTCATTTCAATAGATATGGAAAAAACTTTTAATAAAGTCCAACACTCACGACTTGAGACCATACTCATAAGTGAGATAAATCAAATCCACATGTGTAAATACCGTATGTCTCCTTAGTGTAAGAAACTGAAAAAGTATATATGATCCAAAATCTACAATAAATACTATGTAAGGGTAAAAACTGCTCAAAGAGCAAAAGTAATTGGGAAGGGAAAAGGGGAAAAGAGGGAAGGGAAAAGGAAAAAGATATAAATCTGTATATATGTATATGTAAGATAACAAAAATGAACATACTGCTGAATGTATTAGTTATTGAGAAAGAATGGTTAATATTCATATGATTAGATCAATTTTACATGTCTATATTTGTTAATGTTAACAACGATTTTGAAGGCAACGATATGCAATATTGCAACCATTGTGAAGTTTCTAGCATCCTGTTTTGTAAACTTCTAATGTTACTGTTGTGCATTTGCTCTAGTCATTTGTCTCTTTTGCTTTTTGTCTTTCTTATATGTGTCTTTTTTCTCCTAAATAAAAAAATTAAAAAACAATAAAGTCCAACACTCATTCATGATAAGAACCCCAAAGAAAACCAGAATAGATGGTCCTTACCTCAATCTAATAAAAGCCATCTATTGCAAACCAATAGCCAGCATCATATTAAATAGTCAAAATCTGAAAACTTTCACTCTAAAATCAGGAACAAGACAAGGTTGTCCACTGACACCACTCCTATTCAATATAGTGCTGGAAACATTAGCCAGAGCAATTAGACAAGACAGAAAAATAAAGGGAATGAGGATACGAAAGGAAAAAATTAAATTATCATTATTTGCAGATGACATGATACTCTACATAGAAGCCCCCAAAATTCCACTGAAAGACTTATAGAAGTAATAATCAAATTCAGTAATGTAGCTGGATACAAAATCAATACCCAAATATCAATAACATTCCTTTACACAAACAACAAACTCACTGAGAGAAAAAGAAGAGAAGCTACATCCTTCACAATAGCATCCAAAAAATTGAAATACTTAGGAATCAAACTAACACTGGAAGTAAAAGACCTATTTAGTAAAAATTACAGTACTCTTAAAAAAAGAAATTGAAGAGGGTCTCACAAAAGGGAAGGACATTCCTTGTTCATGGATAGGAAGAACAAACATTGTGAAAATGGCTATTCTCCAAAAATCGTTACACAGATGTAATGTAATTCCAATCAAAATACCATTAACATACATCGCAGATGTGGAGAAATCATTCCTGACATTCATCTGGAACCAGAAGAGACCTAGAATAGCAAAGGCAATTCTGGGCAACAAAGGCAAGGCAGGAGGCATCACAATCCCTGACTTGAAGTTATACTACAAAGCTTCATAAAATCTGCATGGTAATGGAATAAAAACAGATCTGAAGATCAATGGAATACATTAGAAGATTCAACCACAGCTACAAACACACTCAGACACCTCATCTTTGACAAAGGGGCAAAACATGTACACCGGAAGACAGATAGTCTCTTTAATAAGTGATGCTGAAAAAACTGACTTTCCACATACCGAAAAATAAAACTAGACCCATGCCTATCACCATGCACTAAACTAAAGTAAAAATGGATCAAAGATCTGACTATTAAAACAGGAACACTAAGTCTGTTGGAAGACAAAGTAGGTACAAATCTTGAAGACATAGGAGTAGGCAGAGAATTCATGAACAAAATCAAACTTCATGGAAAACACTTCCCAGAATCAACAACAGGAATCTCGTCTCATTAAAAAGATTTTGCATGTCAAAAGAAATCTCTAACAGAGTGAAAAGAAACACCATGAATAGGGAAAAAACCTTAATCATCTGTCCGTCAGACAAAACAGTATTTTAAAAAATCAGACTCCCGAAATTCAAAGACCCAATCCAAAAATGGGCACCTGAGATGAACACACAATTCTCATCCAAAGAAATACAAATGGCAAATAAATACATGAAAAAATGTGCAGCATCATTGGTCATTAGAGAAATGCAAATTAAAACAACAGTGAGATTCCATCTCACTCCAGAAAAAATGCTCAGGATCAAGAAAATCGCCAATAACAAATGCTGAAGAGGCTGTGGGGAAAATGGAACTCTTTTCATTGTTGGTGGGAGTGTAGACTGGTGCAACCACTGTGGAAATCAGTCTGGAGGTTCCTCAGAAGGCTGGGATTGGAGGTCCCATTTGACCTAGTTTTCTACTTCTGGGCATATTCCCAGAAGAACTGAAATCATACCACAGTAATATATGTGTGCCCATGTTTATAGCAAAACAATTTGTAATAGTTAAACCTTGGAAACAACACAAATGCCCATCAATTGAGGATTGAATAAAACAGATGTGATATTTTTATACAATGGAGTATTACTCAAGTATAAAGATAGATCATATTGAGACTTTTATAGGTAAATGAATATGACTTGAATCCATACTCATAAGTGAAATAAATCAAATTCACATGTGTAGATACCATATTGTCTCCCTAATGCAAGAAACTGAAAGAGTAAATAAGGTACAAAACCTTCAATAAATATTGTGAAAGGGTAAAAAACTGCCCAAAGGGGAAAAAATAAATTAGATAGGGAAAAGGAGAAAAGAAGGCAGGGAAAAGTAAAAAGATGTAAATTTGTATATATACATTTATGATTACTAAGATGATTGAACTACTAATTCTATTAGATCTTGGAACAAAACAGTTAACATTCATAGAAGTGGATCAGTTTTCCATGTCTATATGTGGTAACACTTTTGAAGATAAGTATGCAAAACAACAAAATTTGTTATGTTCCTACCACCTTGTTTTGAAAGCCTATATTGTTATTGTTTTGGGCTCTTTGTTATTGTTATTTATTTGACTGTTGTTTCTTGTTTCTCTTGTCTTTTGTTTTGTTTTGCTTTTCCCTCTAATACAGAAAGGATAGATGCACATGTATAGGCTTATATATGTCTAGAAATTCTTATAAATAGCTTACAAGAATTGATTTTACTATGTGTGATAGTAACAACAGCTACACTGAAGCAAATGAGACATTATGGTAGCCACTACTGATTTCCTATCATCTTGTTTTGAAGCCCAATAACGTTTTTATTATTTGTTTTGATTGATTTTAGTGTTTTCCAGTATTTGATTTCAATATGTGTGAAGGAATGGACACTTATTTTGAAGAAAACAAGAGACATTATGGTAGCCATTATTGATTTCCTATCATCTGGTTTTGAAGGTCCATAAGGCCCTCATCTTTTTGTTTTGACTGGTTTTATACTGTTTTGTTTTGCTATAATTTATTGTGAGTAAAGGTATGGACAACTATTTCAAAGAAAGCAAGAGATATTATGGTAACCAGTATTGACTTCCTGTTGTTTTGTTTTGAAATCCTGTGTTACTTGAAGTATTATGTTCTGATCTACTTTGTTGTTTTGTTTGCTGTTTTATCTTCTTTAAAATAAAAAAATAAAATATTTCAGTAGTATTTATTTTTTAGTTAATATTTTTTGATAATACTTAATTATTTACTACTTTACAGTATGACCATACGTGTTTATTCATAAAAAAGAAATTAATTTTACACATTTCCCTTTAAATATTTTCAGCATATTAAAAGCTTGTATCAAAAAGTAACTATAAGTTCATCAGTAAATTTATCTTCTATAAATTCATTAAACTGTAGACAATATTATCACAAAAGTAATAAAAATTTAAGACAAAAAGTGTCACCAAAATTCTCCCATATCAATTGTCACTGTCTATATTCTCTTATATTTCCTTGGTAGAATTTGTGCCTAGATTGACGTCTTGGCCACCTCCTATGGAGAGTGCTTGAAAATGAAGCTGACTAAGAGGAATGGGGACCAAGTGACAGAAAAAGACAAGAGATGAACTTCACATAACATTTTTTAGAATCTCCAACTTGAATATCTCTAGGATTCCCAACTACTTGAGTCAATTTATTTCCAATTTTGTTTTAATCACGTTTTTAGGAGATTTTAATACTTGCCGCCACAAGAACTATTATTTTTACTTTGTTTTATTTTATACAATATTGACAATGCAATATTTTAAAATGTAGAATGTTTTTGTTTTATTTCCTTTGTTTTCTTCTTTCTTTCTTTTACTCTTTCTTTGAAACAGATTCTCACTATGTAATTCAGGTTGGTCTTGAACTCACTGAGGCCCATCCTCCTGCCTCAGTCTCCTGAGTGCTGGCACCACAGGAATATGCCACCATGACTGATTCAATAATTCTATTCCCTAGGTTAATATCACTTGTATTCTACTCTGCATACATAATTTATTTACATTATCTATATTGTGCTATATCTGCTTTATTGATTCCTTCTGCTGGTTTTCATTGGCAGTCTTTTTCCTCATGTATAAGGGCAGACAATTTCATATTCTTATATGCAAAAGTACTTGCATATTCCATAGTATATGTTATTGACTGTAGATATAAATCTATTATTTTCTGGACTTGAAGATAATATAAAGCAGGATGATTTTAATTCTTGTGGATGATTCTCTTTTATATTGGGATAGGTAAAGAATTCAATGAATTCTGTTTAGGGAATCAAACACTTTTGGAGATGAGATTGTACTTTTGATATACAAATTCAAGTTTTCTTTGGTGTAGAACATTATTTTTGGTATTTTATACTTTGGATACACTTGCTTGCCCATGATCTCAGTTTTGAGAAACTACTGCCTTCATTTGGATCAAATTTTTTGTGTTCATTATTTTAACTCTTAAAGTCTCTATTTTTTCTCCTGATTTGTTTTTATTTTGCAAAACTTTCTTTTTTTCTAATAGCATAGTGTTTATTACCACAAACCTGTATCATTTATTGTAGTTATCAATGCAATAATAATTGCATAAAGTAATGGGTTTCACTGTGACTTTCCATACATGCACATATTGTGCTTTGATCAGATCAACCCTCCCTTCTTCCCTCTTGATCTTCATTCTCTCTCATTTGTTCCTAAATCCACTAATAAATCTTCATCTTTTAGTTTCTGCATATTAGACAAGGAATGTAGTACTTGTTTTCGTATGCCAGCTTATTTCACTTAACACACTGTCTTCTATTTTCATCCGTTTTCCTGTAAATGGCATGACTTCATTCATCTTTACAGTGGAATAATACTTCAGCATGCATATACACTGTGTTCTCATTATTCATGCATCTATTAGTACAATTCCATATCTTGGCAACCATGGATAGTGCCACAGTAAACATGAGCACATTTTGTATGCTGACTTAGTATCCATTAACTATATATCCAAAAGTAGTAAAGCTGAATCACATGATAATTCTCTTCTTACTTTTTGGGAACTCTCCATAATGATTTTTATGTAGCTATACTAAATTATATAAGGGTTCCATATTCTCACATCCTCAGCAGCTTTTTTTAATTAATTAATTAATTAATTAATGCCATTCTGGCATGGATGAGATGGAATTCCAAGATACTTTTGAACTTCATTCCCCTGACAGGTAACGATACCAAGCTTTCATTACTATATTTATTGGTCACTTGATTGTTTTTTCTGATAAGTGTCTTTTCTCACCATTTGACTATTTTTAAAGTGACTTATTTGTTCTTTTGTTAAGAATTATTGAGTTATTTTTATAGTTTGAATATTTACCTTCTGTCAGATAAAGACAACAAATTGTTTCTCTCATTCTACAGGATGTCTTTTACCCTGTTGGTTGATCCCTTTACTGTGGAGAAGACTTAAATTTTATGTAATTGTGGCTATTAGCAATTCTTGCTTTTGTTTTCTGAGCTACTGGTGTCCTACTCAGGAAAGGGTTGCCTCTGCAAAAGAATCTTTTTTTTTTTTTTTTTTTTTTTGCAGGAATCAAACTCATAACCTCATGTTTGGCTGATGGGTATTATGCCACTGAGCTATGCCTCAGCCATGCAAAGTCATTGATATTGTACTTTTTTTCTAGTAGATTCAAATGTACAGATCTTGCACTAAAGTCTCTCAGCCATTTTAGTTCTTTTTTGTAAAGATTGAGAGATGGGGATCTAGTTGTAATCTTCTATATGTGCATATTTGGGTTTCCTAGTACCATATTTTGAAGAGAATGTATTTTATCCAACATATATTTGGCACCTTTATTGAAAACCAGTAACCGTAGATGAATGAGTTTATTTCTGAGTCCTCTATTATGTTCATTTGGCTGTGTGCCTGTTTTGTGCTAATACCCCACTTTTTGTTATTATGGCTTTATAGAATGTTTTGAA
>RJWM01012974.1:0-11846 GCA_004363535.1 Dasyprocta punctata | reverse complement strand
GAATTGAAACTTTAGATCACTTTCGGTAAAATTATCACTTTAGCGAAATTAGTACTTCCAATTCACAAATATGGGAACAACTCTTTCCATCCTCTAGTGTCTTCTTCAATTTTATTATAAAGTTTTTGTAATTTTCACTTTACAGGTCTTTTACCACTTTGTTTAGGTGTATTTCTAGGTATTATATGATTCTTTAAACTATTGTGAGTGCAATTGATTCTAATTTTACTCTCAGCAAGTTTGTTACTGATATGTAGAAAAACTGAAGATTATTTTATGTTGATTTTCTGTCCTTTTGCTTCATTGAAGTTGTCTTTCATTTCTAAGAGACATTAGTGGCATAATAAGGATTTTCTAAGTATTAACTCATATCAGCTGCCAAGAGGGATAGTTTGAATTTCTTCTTTCCTATTTATATTTCTCTTTTTTTCTTGCTTCATTAGTCAGAGTAAAATTTTAAGTACTATATTGCATGAGTGCTGAGAGTGAACCCTGGTTTTGTTCCTGATTTTAGAAAATATGCTGTAAATTTTTCCCTGTGCAGTATGATGTTGGCTTTGGGTTTCTCAATAGAGCACTTATTATGGTAAAGTATGATTCTTATTTCTCCAGGACTTTTATCAAGTTTGTTGAGTTTGGTCAATGGCTTCATATGCATCTACTGAGGTGATCATGTGATTTTAATGTTAATATTTTTATATGGTATATGATATTTCTTGATTTACATTTATCAAGCCATCCTGACTGACTAGATCATAGTGTGGTATCTTTTTAAGGCACTGTTGAATTCAATTTCCAAGTATTATGTTAACCATTTTTGCATTCATGTTCACCACAAATATTGACATATCATTTTTTTGTTGTAGCTTTGTTAGGCTTTGCTAGCAGGGTAATACTGCCAAGGTTCCTTTCCTTTCTGTTTTATAGAATAGTATGAGAAATATTGTTATTTGTTCTTTAAAAATCTGGTAAAATTTGGTAGTGAATCCATCTGGTCTTAATTTTTTCCTTACTGGGAGACTTTACTAATTTTTCAACCTAATTGTTTATATTGATCTAGTTAGGTTTTTAAATCCCCTTTTGGTTAAATTTGGATAGATCATTTGTGCCCATAAATTTCTTTCTGTATATTTTCTAATTCATGTGAGTATATAGTTTTTTAGGGTTTTTTTTTTGTAATTCTCTGTGAATTTTAGTGGTATCTCCTATAATATTTCTCTGTTAACCTCTGATTTTAAAATAGTATTTCTGTCCTTCTTTTGGTTATTTTAGCTAATAACTTTTCATCTTTGCTTACTAACACTTTATATCATTGATCCTTTATATTGTTCTTTTAGTCTCTATTTTATTTATATCTGTCCTGATCTTTATTATTTCTTTTCCTCTAATGATTGTAGACTTATCTTTTTGTTTTTCTAAAACATTGAGATGCATCAATACATTATTTATACGTGATATCTGTTTTTTACTGTAGGCATTCACAGCTATAATCTTCTTTCTTAGACTTGCCTATTGTCTATTGTATTTTCATTTTTACTTGATAACTCAGTTTTTTCAATGATTACTGATTGTTCAAAGGTGTACTTTTAAAATTTTGTGTGTTTGTGTTATTTCTGTTGTTTCTCTTGATGTTGATTTCTGGTTCCATTTTATTATGCACTGATAAAATATAACACTTTTTCTTAGAGTTAATTTATGGCCTAATACTGTGTGCTGATGAAAAGTCCACGTGTTCTGCCACTTTTAGATAAAGTATTCTGTAGATGTCTGCTTGTTCGTTAGGTCTGTAGCAGTGTTCTCCAACACTTTTGGCACCAGGGAGTTTTTTTATTTAAAGACAATTTTTATAGACTGGTAGGGGATAGTTTCGGCATATTCAAATGCATTACATTTGTTGTTATGAACTTTATTTCTATTATTACATTGCAATGTATGATGCATTAATTATATAACACACCATAAAGTAGAATCAAAAGGACTACTAAAGTTGTTTTCCTGAAACTAGATAGTACCATCTGGAGGCAGTGGGAGACAGTGACACTGGAAATGTTTTCCTTATGCAGCTTCATAATCTCACTTCACTGCTGTCACTGCAGAAAATCCTACCTCACAAATATAGGATGTTTGTAATAAAAGCAGACTTTTCAGTGATTTAACAGCAATCTCAGGATATTCTGTTTTGGCTTTAATCCAGAATGTATGGAGGTCTGAAGTTGCCTCAAACTTACTTTTAAAAGCACTGTCCTTTGCAGTCTCAAGCAGTTGATCCTCTTCTGGACTATACAAAGTTTATCCACCGGGCTCATTCACAAATGGATTGCAGATATATTGCTTCATAATTTGAGCACCTTTTGTGGTTGGGTAGTACTATTCAATGTCTTTTGAAAGCTAAAGTAAGCTAACATGTACCACCTTGGAGGAAGAAGTCTCTGGGTTACTCTTTCAAAAATCTCAGGTAATGTTGGAATATGTCAAAAATCTTGGTGTTCACCCATCACCTCTATTATTGCAGTTTGGCTCTAAATGTAGTCACTTTACCTGCCAAAAACGTAACAGTCATTCTCCCCTCAACTGATGTATTGAGTTCAATGAACAGGTTGAGCATATAGCACAAGGAAGCAAGTTTTGGAAAGCATTCTGTGTTACTGAAGTGTGTTGCCAGTTGTGAGTTTTTCCAAAGAAACTTCTGAATCAGCTTTCATAACTCAAACCTCTGTTCAGTTATTTACCTTTAGAAAGTCAACTGACTTCTGCATATTAGATGCATATGCTTTACACCCATCTCTTCTCAGAGCTGTTTAAACAGATATGAGTTAATGATATTTACTTTAATGAGTTGTTAATTTTCATTATATCATAAAATTATTACATTCAGGTGACATTTTTGACTCATCATTTATGTATGGATGACACAGTGTGAAAATGCACTTTCAGATGTGAACACTTTCACCTGAATAGAGAAGCCAAAAGCCCATCCAATTATGGCAGCTGCTCAATCTATGGAGTTACTGACACAATATAACCAATTCAGTGCATAACATATTCTTGTGTGCATCCTCCTGAAAAACTATGTGATGCAAAATTAAGCATCATTGCCTAGTTGCTGACATTGGTAGAATAATGAATCTGGATATCATAACATGATGATTCAATAACACCCTCTAATAATTGTGCCTCAATATCATGTTTTATTTCAAGAAATTATCTAGTTATGCTAGCTGCAAGAGGAAAAAATGCCACATTTTGAGGTATAACTTTTCCTAAAATTCCATGACAAATGTCCTTAACCTTAACCATTGGCAAGATAAACTCATGAGTAGTAAAAGGCTTCCTACCTTTAGCAGTGTGTTAGCCACTAAACATCATGCTCTTAACACAGACACATTTGATGAAGTGATGGCCCCAAATAATTGCATATGTTCTTCATACTCACTTAATTTTTCTTTTGAAAAACTCCAAAAGTTTGTCTTTCATTCAGAGAGTTTGTCTTCCATGTGTTGGAGCAGCTTTGAAGGTTTCACAGCTTTGTTTAATAGCCAGTTGCAATATATTATTCAAAGAGGACTTGGAAAATGTGACTCTCCTGTTGCAATGCATCTATAATTTAAAAACTGTTAGTATTTTCTTTTAAATAAAGTTTTCATTTTGTTGGAGTTCTGGTAGTCTTTTGCTCTCTCATCATCTGGGGCATTTCCCCATTCAAAGATCTCCAGTGATTTTTCTTTTACTCACTTTAACTACAATTATCTTGTAGACTTTCTAAAAGTATGATTGAAATAAGTATGCAGTTTAAGAAAGAGATATGGTTGGAGGTAATAAGGAAATAACAGGGAGGCCAGGCACATTCTAAAATAAGTATTGGACCCTGACTTAAAGCCTAGCATCAGATGCAGTTGTACAATTAAAGTACATCACCTCACTTGCCTCTAAAATCTCCCTCCAGTTACACCTTAATTATCACTTGCCATTCACTAGTAGGGTTTTGATACGAATCAGCAAGCAATTTATTTATTATAGTGTTGGTGTGAACTTGTCTGCTAATGTTAATCTTTATTTGCACAAGCTCCCCACTGTTAGCATCTCTACCTCAGATCATCATGCATTAGTTTCTCATAAAGAATATGCAGCCTAGAACCCTCAAATACGAAATTCGCAGTATAGTTTACCCTTCTATGAGAATCTAAAGCTATATTTCATCTGAAAAGAGTCAGATATCAGGCAGTCATGCAAGTTATGGGGCACAACTATAAATAAAGAAGAGATGAAGCTTTGCTTTCTTGCCTTTCACTTAGCTTCTGCTGTGCAGCTTAGCTCTTAAAAGGTTACAAACCATTACCAGTCTGAGCCCCAGTAGTTTGGAATGCACAGTGTTATTTAATTTTGATTTTTCTTTTTTGATTTTTTTTTTTACTCTGAGTGTTATATCTACTGGTGAAAGTGGAATATTTCATTCAACCACTATTCTTGCATTAGACTTGTCTCTCCCCTCATATCTTGTACTGTTCTTTTAAATTGTTGTTGTTGTTGTTGTTTAATAAAATTGAGTGCTCCAACATCTGGTATGAATAGTTACAATAATAATACCATCTCAATAAATTATTTATTTTATCACTATGTAATCGGTTTTTCTAACAGTTTTTGACTAAAATTATCTTTGCAAGATATGGATATAACTACTTCTTGCTTTTATTTTCTATTTGCTTAAGTAATATTTTCTTTTTTCCTCTTTCAGTTTGTATATCTTTGCTTGTGAGATGAGTTTCTTGCAGGCAGTATATTGTTGGGTCTTGTTTTACAATAGAGTCACTCTACATTTTTAAATTGGAGAATTAAGACAATTTACATTCATGATTATTTTTGAGATACATCTGGGTGCTCACTATGTGTCAGGGTGGAAAGAGTGGATATCCACAACTTTTTCCCAACAGAGTTCCTCTTTGTGTTCTTATCCTTGATGAGAAACTGTTTTCCAGTTGTTTTGGTTTTATCCAATGAAGGAGGTAACTGCTAAGCCTCCTTCTTAAGTTGTACCTGGAACACTGCCTCATAAAGATAATCAAATTAATTGATAAAGAAGAAAGGCTTAAAAGACTTCAAAGTATTTTATTGATACACAGGTCATTTTCTAATTAGAAGCTGTGGGATACCCACATAATGATATATTCTACATCATGGATCTTTAGAATGAGGACAACAGATGGTATAACTTTCAATCTACATCTGAAGGCATTAGAAATGAGAAGACCACCGGAATAAAAATCAGTGTTCAAAATCTCCTGGAGTTCTGATGTTCAAGGACTGAAAAGGTTTTTGTTTTTTCTGGGCTTTTGGCCAATTAGATCCTTTTTTATATTTCTTTTCAACAAAATAAATGAGAGTACTCATCCATACCTCATTCTCCATTTTATACATAAAATGTTGATTATTTTATGATTTAATTAATTACAGGTTTTTCACTACTGCCCAAATCAGATTGAAGAAAGTTTTACATATTATTAAAGTATATAATAAATGCATGTTGAATATTTTCCTTGCTCCAATAAGAATAATGTTATCTCCTTATGTTTTGTTAATACAGTAAATTTTGCATTGTTTGATTTTTTCACAATAAATCTATCTTGACTTCTACTTAGTCTTGATGAAATTACTTAGCATTATAGTTTTTATATATTTCCAGACTTCATTTTAATATTATTGTGCTAAATATCTATTTTTATTTTCTTTCTGAAGATGAAACTATAATTTCAATATTTGTTATATTTTTGTCATGTTTTCATATTAAAATATTTAGGGATTGTAAATGTAGTTGCTAGATGTACTTTTACACTCTACATTTTCTGAACATGTGTCCTTAAATTACTTGGATACAACATGAAACAAAGGCATAGAATATTCTTTGTGGAAAATTCATTAAAATTAATTCAATTTCTTCATTACACATAAAAGTATTCACTGATGTAGGTGAACTTTATCCTATGAAATATATCTGTACCTTCTTTATAGTTCTACACAATATTTCCTTTACCAATGCACTATATGTCCTGAGAAAAATTCTTCATTTTTAAAATTGGTAGTACAAAGTCTACAGAAATAAATTAAGTTAAAGTACTTAAAATAATTAAAAACTTCTATAATATTTAACATTGTGTCTAGTTTTGTTTCAATTAATAATAGAGATTTACTAATATCTCAAAACAATAAATGATCTAAATAAATAATGACATAGATTTTAGACTTTCCTAAAACAAGCCATTACCAATAATAATCAGAAGGCAAGGCAAGAAATTTGCTCAGGTTTTATCTTCTTGGTAAGCCATTTGGTTACCAGTCGCCAAAACTTTAAGTGGAATGTTATCACATCCAGTTTGTGATTCCATAATTCAAAGTTTTAAATATTCAGTCTAATAGAAAACCTTTCCCCTCCTTCATCTCCTCCACTTCCTTCCCACTGTGTTCTTTTATTCTATTCTATTCTGTTAAATATTTCTCCTTAATAACACTTCCCTAAATGCTGTGCCATTATTGTATCATTCTTACACTTCATTTGATCAGCACAATCTAGTATTTTCGTTTATTCTAACACAGTAATGTACATTGCCCCATGAGATATCTCCCAATATATCCCAGCTTTAAAGTGAGGAAAGGAGCAATTTTCCTTATTGGAAAAATTTAATCTGAGTGCAGATGGAGTATAAGTGTATGCCACATGCCAATGGGGCATTTTTTTTCCACAGCATGATTCTATATTTCTTAGGTTTGGCTAAGTATTTTCTTGATCTATAAAAAAAGTACGATAGAGAAAATACTAGTGATCTAATGGAATGGGGCTAACTGACTTTCAGGTGATTTCATAACTTCATTATGAAATGCTAGCAAATACAATGTCTTACAGGCTGTATTGGGTATACTATGTACCCCCAAGTCCTCACATACTTTTGATGGGGCTGAGTCTGACGCTTGTGATCAGTTTGCTGTCTAGTGCCAGGATTGATGATGTGACTGTTGTACCCGCCCAGGGGTGGAGCCGACATACAGTGTAAGGGAAGGCAGGTCTTCCGCTTCCACTCTCTCTCTCGCCAGCGTGCCTTGCAGCTTGCAGCCACCATGAAAGGCAGCCCCGCCACTCCATGTGGACTTGGAGCCAACCAGTGGACTGAAACTCCCAAGAAACTATAAGAATAAACCTTTCCTTCCTTAACTTTGGGGGTCAGGTATTTTGTCTCATCAATGAGCGAAAAGTAACCAAGACACAGGCCATAAAAATTGTAGTAGGAATTTCTACTGACATGGATTCTTGTATCATTACATCCTTGACTATCTAATCACACCAATTTCATTCATTTGCAATCTGAGAATTTTTAGTGAGAATTTGCAGGCTTTTCTTTAGTCATTTTCTTTCTTCTATACCACTTCATGAGGATAAAGAAAATAAATATGAGATGTGTATCTAAAGTGCACTCAAATTTTTGCTTTATTGCTTCACCATTTAAAAAATGTGTGATAAGAGGTACGATATATTGGTTCTGCAGATAGTATTTTCTTCATTTGTACTTTTATGTCTTTGTGTCATTCATTTTATCAGATGTTGAAGGTGATGAGAGACAATTATGTCTTCTTAATTTGTCTGTTACCCGTAATTGTTATGCCATGTACTGTTAATTTTCTTTTGTGATATTTCTCTTCTTAAATCAACCTCTACTGTATCATTTAAAAGATTCTAATATCCAAATTTAGCTATATCATCTGTCCACTTAAAATTCCCAATAATCTAGATATGACACTAAAATCAGATAATTAAATAAAAAAGAGAAAAATTGGATTTTAATAAAATTGAAAACATTTTGCATCAAAGGGTACTATCGGGAGAGTACAAAGATGATCCCCAGAATAGGAGAAAATAGCTCAAATTTTAAATTGTTAAAACAAAACAAAAAAACTGACATAACATTAATATAAAAATATATATTGTATTCAGAACAACAAAAATTTGAAAACAATGTTTAAAAATTTCAAAGGTCTTGTATAAGCATTTCTGCACAGAAAATAAAAAATAATCATGACACATGAAAGGATGTTTAATACTAATAGTTATAAAAAGAAATGTAAATCAAGACCAGAGTAAGGTACAGTTCATTCCCATTAGGAAAACTGTTTTAAAAAGAATACAGTAACAATCATTGGTGACAGTATAGAGATAGGGGATCCCATATGCATTGCTTGTACTACTGGTGAGAGCATGAAATGTTGCAACTGTTGTGCAACACAGTATTGTGGTTTCTCAGAAAGTTAAGCATAAAAATACCACAAATTTCATCAATTCCACTGGTATGTATCTTCAAAATAACTGAAAACAAGGACTCAGAATTTATCACACGATTCATAGCAGTATTATGTCACAATAGGTAAAATGTATACACTACCTAATATTTACCAAAAAATTAATGAACAATTAAGATGTGGTCTAAGTTTGCAGTGGAATATTATGCAGCTCAAAAAAGAAAATTCTGATTTTTGCTACAACATGGATAACTATGAAAAACATTTTGCTAAATGAAAAAGGCCAGATGAAAAGAATACATATGATGTGATTATGTTCATGTGAAGTACCTAAAACAGGAAAATTCATAGAGATAGGAAGCATAACAGAGATTTTGCAGTGTTGCTGAGGATGTACCTGGGCAGTTATAGTTTTATGAATGCAGAATTTTGTTAGGGATTTTTTTAGGTAAATGAAGAGTGGTGACGGTTGTACAGAATTATGAATATCATTGACATTAAATTGTGGATTTGAAATGATTAAAATGGAAAACTTTATGCTGCATATATTATATCACATTTTAAGAACACAAATAGTCTCACTGTATATTTAAAAATTGAGAATGTTACTCTAGTCCCTTAATGACACAGTCCCTTCCTACCTCCATTCTTTGCAGCTCCGTCTCACCTTTGATCCCAGCAATAATGCAAATTCCACAGTTTCTCCAAGAATATTATGCTACTCTATCTACTTTTTAATGTATTATCCCTAAAGGTAGGTCTTGTTCTTTCAAAGAAATCAGTGTAATTTGTGTTATTTTGAAGAGCATAAAAACAGAAAAATCAATAAGCAAACAAATAATTAAAAAAACAACAATAAAGCAAAATGATGCCAACAACAACAACAAAAAACAATGGCAATATAGGATTTTGGAACAAGATAATAAGAATTTAACAATAATTGTTACATTGCATATTGTTATGCTCAAATTGCTCAGACTACAGATATAAGCATACAAGATTGATGAAAAATTTCCTTTCAGCATTTTCTTTCCCTTTTACTATATCTACAGTAACTTTTGGATCTTATTTACTCTTCCAGGTTTTTACACTAGTGAGACAACGTGGTGTTTACACATGTAGTGTGATTTATTTTGCTTATGACTATGGTTTCTAGTAGCATCCATTTACTATGAAAGCTTCTAGTTTATTGTTCTATATGGCTGAGTAATATTCCATAATATAAAAATACCACATCCATTTTTATCCATTCCTCAACTGATGGACATTTGGAGTATTTCCAAGATTTAGCTATTACAAATTGTGCTGCTACAAACATGGGTGTATATATATTGGTGTGGTATGATGTTTTCAATTCTTCTGGGAAAATACCCAGAAGAGGAATAGCTGGGTCAAATGGGGCCTCTAATTCTAGTTTTATGAGGAATCTCCATATTCATTTCCACAGTGGTTGTACCAGTCTACACTCCCAACAATAGAGAAGGGTTCCTTTTTCCTTGAAACCCCACCAGGATTTGTTATTGGTTAATTTCTTGATGTCAACCATTCTTTCTGGAGTGAGATTGTACTTCAGTGTTGTTTTAACTTGCATTCCTTGGTTGACCAATGATGTTGAACATTTTATCATATATTTATTTGCCATTTGTACCTCTTCATCTGAGAATTGAGTATTCATCTCAGGTGCCCATTTTTGGATTGGATCTTGAAATTCAGGGGCCTTGATTTTTTTTCAATTCCTTATATGTTCTAGATAAAAGTCTTTTGTCTGAGGGACAGTTTGCAAAAATGTTTTCCCAATGTGTGGGTTTTGTCTTCACTCTGTTAGTGATTTCTTTCAATGTTCAAAAACTTTTTAATAAGATGAGATGCCAGTTGTTGATTATTTGAAATATTGCCCATGCAGTTTGATTTTTGTTCATGAACTCTCAGCCTACCCCTATGTCCTCGTGATTTCTACCTACTTTGTATTCCAGTAGGTATAGTGTTTCTGTTTTAATGTTCAGATCTTTGATCCATTTTGAGTTTAGTTCAGAGCATGGTGATAGGCATGTGTGTAGTTTAAGTCTTCAGCATGTAGTAAGGCAGTTTTTACAATACCACTTATTAAACAGGCTGCCTTCCAGTGAACATGTTTGGCCCTTTGTCAATGATAAGTTGGCTGAGTGGGTTTGTACTTGTGTATATATTTTCTGTTCTGTTCCATTGATCCTCATATCTGTTTATTCGCCAGTGCCATGCTGATTTTATTATAGCAGTTTTGTACTATAATTTCAAGTCAGGGATTGTGATGCCTCCTGCCTTGCCTTTGTTGCCCAGGATTGTTTTTGATATTCTAGATCTCTTATGGCTCCATATGAATTTTAGGAATATTTTATCTCGTTCTGTGAGGTATGTTAATGGTATTGTGATTGTTGCAATAAACCTGTATAACAGTTTTGGGAGAATGACTATTTTCACAATGTTGGTTCTTCCTATCCATGAGCAAGAGATGTCTTCCCATTTTCTGAATTCCTCTTCAATTTCTTTTTTCAGAGTACTCTAATTTTCAATGTGTAACTCTTTTACTTCCTTTGTTAGATTTATTCCAAAGTATTTCATTTTTTTGGATGTTATAGTGAAGTTGTGGTTTCTCTAATTTCTCTCTCAGTGAGTTTGTTGTTTGTGTACATGATTGCTTTTGACTATTCAGTATAGACTTTGTACCCAGGTACACTGCTGAATTTGCTTATTAAGTCTGGAAGTCTGTTGGTGGAGTTTTTGGGGTCTTCCATGTAAAGGATCATGTCATCTGTGAATAATGATAATTTAACTTCTTCCTTTCCTATCTTCATTCCTTTTATTTCTCACTCTTGTCTAATTGGTCTGGCTAATATTTCCAGAAATATATCAAATAGGAGTGGTGATAGTAGACAACATTGTCTTGTTCCTGATTTTAGAGTCAAAGTTTTCTGTTTTTGGCTACTTAGTATGACGTTGGCTGTTGGTTTGTCATACATGGCTTTTATCAGATTGAGGTAAAGACCATCTATTCCAATTTCCTCTAGGTTTCTTACCATGAATGGGCATTGAACCTTATCAAAAGCTTTTTTTTACCTATGTTGAGATGATTATGTGACTTTTGTCTTTGGCTCTTGTTGGAGACTGCTATGAAGCAGTTCTGAGCAGGATTTAAATTTACTAATTGGCTATTCTAGGTCTTTTCTGGTTCCAGATGAATTTCAGGAATGTTTTCTCTAGCTCTGTGAGGTAGGCAAGTGTTATTTTGATTGGAATTGCATTGAATCTGTATAATAATTTTGGATGAATGGCCATTTTCACGATGTTTGTTCTTCCTATCCATGAACAGGGAATATCTTTCCATTTTCTGAAATCTTCGATCTCCTTCTTTAGAGTAATGTAATTTTCACTGTATAGATCTTTTACTTCCTTTGTTAGATTGATTCCTAAGTATTTCATTTTTTTGGATGTTATAGTGAAGGGTGTGGTTTCCCTTATTTCTCTCTCAGTGACTTTGTTGTTTGTGTACAGGAATGCTATTGATTTTTGAGTGTTCACCTTGTATCCAGCTA
>RJWM01012973.1:0-54848 GCA_004363535.1 Dasyprocta punctata | reverse complement strand
CTGGTACAGCTGAAATGGGCAAAGTGCACAGGCAGTCCTGTGTCTATGTAACCTTTAACAGGCTGTGCATTACCTGCCTTACCCTGTCTACATTGGGTTTTATAGTTTCTCCTAACTACATTTATAAATAATTTTATAGTTTTGTCTTATTGGCTTAATCAACACTTTGTAATCAACAGGAAATAAATGCTGCCCAACAATCCCAGACCATTTTTCCTAGAGTTGTTGGTACTTAACTACAATTTGAAGCAATTTCCTTCACACTTTGTGCCACGCAGGGGTTGCATCTTTGTTTGTTATTGTAACATTTCTGGGGTCCTCACTGGGCTGGCTGGGAAGGGGGAAGCTCCTCCACTTGCAGTACACACACATCCCAAGCACAGGCATGAGACCCATTCTTTAATCTGATCTCTTTAGACATTGGCATTTAGCAGGATTGGACTTAAACTTGGCAGCCACAACAAAATCACAATTCATTTAATTAAACAGAACTCACCAGTGGATTTATCTCTTCCCAGACCAAGTCCACACCCATCGGAGCATGCCCACAGCCCTGCCATCTGCTCAGTGGTTGTCACTGTTTTCTTTGATCCAAACCATGCTCTGACCCCTTGTTGAGGCTGCTGTCCTCACTGCCTGGGTCAGGGAAGGAAATGCCCAAAAATGGGCTCTGCTGTGCAAGCTCGGTCCTGCTGCCAGTCCATCTGGTTTCCCTATGCCCTGTGCAAAGGATGGAGAGATTCTATTTTACCTTCGCCATTCATCTTTACTCATTACATTTAAATTACTTTTTGTGAACTCATTTGTGAGTCCCTTTGTTCATTAATTATTAGGAGATATATATATATATATATGTATATATATATATATATATATAGAGAGAGAGAGAGAGAGAGAGAGAGACATAATCTTCAGGATGCAGCATTCTTTTTATCCTTTTTTTGTTTTTACAATTAAAAAAATCAGATAAAAATCTTCACCAAGGCATATAATAATCAAAATTCCATAAATTCATCACACAAGCAGAATATTAAAAGTTGCTAGAGAAAAACAAATCACTTATAAAGGGGAGAACATGAGAATTACAGCAGACTTTTCAACACAAACTATTAAATCAAGCAGAGTATGGAGTGAAATATTCCAAATTCTGAAAGAAAATAACTTCCAACCAAGATCGATGTACCCTGCAAAACTGTCTTTCAGAATCAATGGAGAAGTAAGATACTTCCATGAAAAAGAGCACCTGAAGAAGTTCATGACCACCAAACCGGCTCTATAATACATTCTGAAAGATGATCTCGAGAGAGATAAAAATGTGCACAATCGAAGAACACCAATAGAAGATATTCGGCATTATAAGCATTGAAGCAAAGGGAAAGACAAGAAACCAATAGCAGAAAATAATATAACAAAGAGAAGCCAATATCTGTCAGTTATAACCATCAATGTGAATGCACTCAATTCACCAATCAAAGGAAACAGACTGGCAGAATGGGTCAAGAAACACATCTAACTCAAAAAGAAATTGATAGACTGAAAGTCAAGAGATCAAAAACAATATTTAATGTGAAAAGAAGCCAGAAAAAATGAGGGGCAGCTATTTCATTAGCAAACAAGGTGAACTTCAACCCAAGACTGACCAAAAGAGACAAAGACATACTTGTAAAGGAAAAACTCAAAGAAGAACTGAAAACAAATACATGTATATGCACCAAATATAAGGGCACCCAACTACATAAAATAAATATTAATAGACATGGAAAGTCAAAGAAGCACAAATACAATTATATGGGGGTGTCTTAACAGCCCACCATCACAACTAGATCAATTAGACAAAACATCAACATAGAAGTATCAGATCTGAACCAAACCTGTGAACAAATAGGCTTATAGATGTGCACAGAATGTTGCATCCCATAACATCAGAATAAACACTTTCTCTGCAGCATGAGATGTGCTCTAAAAGAGAGCACACACTGGCTCACAGAACATGCTCAAGTAAATGCAAATGACATGAAACGATCCCATGACCATTATCTGACCATAGTGCAATGAAATTGGAAAACAATAACCAAAGATACGAAAAAAAAAATTCCATACGCACATGGAAATTACATACCACTGTTCTGATCAACAAATAGATCACAGATGAAATTAAAAGAAATTAAACGGTTTCTACAACTAAATGATAATGATGATACAACATACTGGAACTTATGGGACACAACTAAACAGTCCTAAGAGGGAAATTTATATCAGTGAACACCTATTTCAGGAACACAGAATGAGCTCAGATAACCTAATGCTGAATCTCAAACTTCTAGAAAAAGAAAAAGTCAACACCAAAGTTCATACAAAGGAGGAAATTATAAATAAAGAACATAGCAGAAATTAATGCAGTTGAGACTTATAACACAAAGAATCAGTGAACATAACCATTAATTCTTTGAAAGACTCAATGAACTTGATAAACCCCTAGCCAATCTTATCAAAAAGAAAAGACTCAAATTCATGCAATTACGAATGAGAAGGGTGAAATCAAACAGAACCTTTGGAAATCCAGAGGATCATTAACACCTAATCGAGACCTTTACTCTAATAAAGTGGACAACACAGAAGAAATGGAAAGATTTTCAGATACATATGAACTACCAAAGCTGAATCAAGAAGCTCTAAAAATTCTAAATAACCCAATGTCAGTTAATGAAATTGAAGATGTAATTAAATACCGATCAACAAAGAAAAGTCTAGGTCTTGATGGAAATGCAGCTGAGTTCTACAAGAAATTTAGAGAGCACCTAATCCCATTACTTCTGAAAGTACTTCATGAAATTGAAAGGGAAACAATACTCCCAAACTGATTCCTGCAATCAAGTATTAACTGGATTTCAAAACATACACGGATCCAGTTAAAGGCGCCTCTGAAGCCAACACCTGGGCAGCCTGGGTGTTGCATGGCAGGCGGCAGGGGAGTGGGGTGGCGGGGTGAAGAAGGCGGGAACAATGACCGCTGGGTGTGGCCTCTGCAGAAGCCAGCTCCTCTGTTGGCTTGTTAGTTTTTCCCCTTAACTGTTTCCTGGTGATATGAGTTTAAAGCGACCTTTTCATAGGTAATCATGGAGGCCTTAAGGAACACCAAACACTTAAGCATATTACAGGTTATAGGCAAAGAGGAAAAAGCGTCCATTGCCACCTTATGACGGTGGGGCCATATACTGCTGAGACCTGAAGCCGCCTCAACAGAGGCCTGGGAACCAGCAGGGAGGAAGGCTGTGCACCTGCAGTAGCATGTACAGGAGAACACGCCTGCGCAATAAGGAGTACAGAGGATGCGTCTGCGCAATAGGGAGTACAAGCCGTTGGCTTCTGATCCCATCAGAGGAGGGGTTGAGGCCTTCGCAGCACCATGAAGAGAGAGGCCTAGAGCCAAAGGTATTCTGAGAGTACAGAGTGGCCCCAGGCTACTCTCTGCGTTGTTGTGTAAGAATTAAAAAAAAAAAAAGCCCAATCCAGAAATAGGTGAATCAACCAGAATGCTTTAAAAATGAAGGAAGCCAAAACGCAGGCAATTATCTAACGTAGGCAGGGTCATTACTAATCAGGAAAGTGCTTTAACGCCATGGTGATTGATTTTAAATGAAGTGTACCCACTAGATTTCAACAATGAGAAACTGATGGTAGCTACTATTGGCATAGTCATAGAATTTCTCATGCACTGTTTGGTGGAAATGGAAAGTGACAGCTGTGCAAAGTAAATTAGGATTATTTGGTACAGTTGAAGATACTTATGCTTTGTTTTTTGTTTTGTTTTTTTGAGACAAAGTCTGAGTGTGTAGTGCAGGCTGCTCTTGAACTCATTGAATTCACCTGACCCTCCTGCCTCAGCCTTTCAGATGCTCTGATTACAGGTGTGTGCCGCCATGCCTGGCAGAAGCTATGTATACTTTAGACCTAATGGTTCAGGTCCTTGGTGCATATACATAGTGCAGAGAAAATTAGTGCTCCAGTGTATTGTTCTTAGTATTGTTAAAGCTGGAAACAGGACCAAATGTCCATCAAGGATACACTTGTCAGTGAATTATACACTATGGCATCAAAAGTACCCAACAATGGAATACTTAGAACCAAAGATTTTAAGACGTGAGACTTGACAAACAATGATGAGTATAACAATGATGAATCAACTAGGTGAATCCATTTTTACAACATTGAAACAAACAGTAGTGAAATTATATTGTTCAGGATGATTCCTAGTAATACAACTATTAAGAAAAGCAATGAAGCTGGGCATGGTGACCCAGGCCTATAACCCTATATTTGAGAGGCTGAAGCAAAAGTTAGTAAGTTACCAATAGCTTGTATATAGAAAAAAAAACAAATAAATGGATTTATTTTTAGAATGACTGGAGGTGTAGCTTAGTGCAAAGGCCCTGGATTCTATTTCCAGCAAAAAACAAAAAAGCGAAGTAGTGAAATAATTGCCACAAAATTCAGTGTGGTATTTATGTCTGTGAAAGGAAAGACTCTGTGATAAGAGGGAGCAAATGGAGGACTTGAGTGGTGGCAATTTTTAAATGTAAATGGTAGCTACATAGTTGTTTAAATTAATTTTTAAAAGTACATTTATCAAGAGCTGGAGATTTAGCTCAGCAGTTCAAAAGCACGCCTGGTAAGCATGAGGTCATGAGTTCAATCCTTGGTACCAAAAAAAAAAAAAATTACATTCATGGCCAAGTGTGGTAGCACAAGCCTGTAATCCTAACACTCAGAAGACTAAGGCTGGAGGATTGCTGTGAGTTTGAGGCCATCCTGGACTACAAAGTGAGTTCAAGGCCTGCATAAACTGCATAGCAAGACTGTTGCAAAAAGACAAAAAAAAAAAGTAAATTTATGTTTTATGATCCCTTGTGTACTAGTGTTATACTTTGTTTTAAGGATGGTAGCCACCATGTTATGGCTTGTAATCTAGCTGTTTCCTCAGTCTTTTCTTCTTTCTTTCTTTCTTTCTTTTTTTTTTTTTTTTTGAGACAGGGTCTCACTATGCAGTTCAGACTGGGCTTGAGCTCACTTTCTGGTCCAGGATGGTCTTGAATTCTCAATGATTCTTTTGCCTCAACCTCCCAAGTGCTGGGATTACAAGCATGCCACCATACCTGGCTCCCCGCAAAGTCTTGCATTCTCATAGGTTGGACTTTTTGGAGGTGACTGGATGTAGGGTGTGAGAATATGGATCATGGGTATGTGATTACTGGATTAGTCCACTGATTGGGTTACTATGGTTATGCACTCTTGGGTATTCATCCCAAAGAAATGACATAGGTTCACAGGAGAACTGGTACATAATTTCATACAGCAGCTTTCTACATAATGGCTGAAAACTGGAAGTAACCCAAGTATATTCAAACGTGAATGGCTAACTACAGTACTGTGTAACCTTTCCATGGAATACTGCCTAGCAATAAAAATGAATTGTTAGCACAAGTACATGCACCAAGAGGGATGTATCCAGAGAATTTCACTAAGTGAAAAATTCAATCTTGAAAGGTTACACACTACTATGCATCATTGCACTTATGGAGACCAGGTGCTACAAGGGGATGATGGGGTATGGAGGAAAGTTAGGTGTAGCAATGTGAGGGAACTTTGTGGTGATTTTTATATCTTGACTCAGTCCATGACAATCCTATGGTTATGAAGCTGGGCTATAATTCGGCAAAGTGTTGCCATTGGGGAAAATAGGGAAACATACAGAAGATGAATCTTTACTTTTTATTACAACTGCACGTGAATCTTTTATTTGTCTTGAAAAAAGTTTAATAAAGCATATATTGAAAATGTATGTAAATGAATTTGGGTAGAGTAACACCAAAGGAATTGGCCTTCTTGTCATTGGGAGCCCTCCAAAAGTTTTTTTTTTCAGATTCAGAACAAAACATGATTTTAGATAATTTTTGCACATTTGTTCAGAGCCTGACCACCTTACATCATTTCCAACTAGAACAGGTAAAGTTTCTATCACTCCAAGAATTTGTAAACTTGCACCACAACTAGAAGGCTGGGTATGTTTTTCAGAAAAATTATGCCATATGAAGTAATAACCTTCTCATACTGGTAGTGCTATGAACAACAGCTTGCTGATTACTCTACTTATATAATTATATCTAATAAGACAACTCAAGAGCAAATTGTAGGAGCGTCAGATTTTGGCATGGTCCAGTCATGGCCTGACAGAATTTGAGGAAAATTTATGAATGTAAAATTAAGCAGACATACCTAGTTTGTCTCCACTCCTCATTCAGTGTTACCTGCATATATCCTCATTCCAGGGATGGTCATTCATTACTCTACAGTTCATCCAGGAACCTTCCCCAAGAAGTTCCTCTAGCACAGCATGTGACCTGCTTCTCAACTGGGCTTCAGAAAGTGGGAACTGCATGCTCCTTGCTTGTATGTTTTGCTCCACATGACACAGCACTGTGCTTCTCCAAGAGAGAAGGATGCGTCACTCTATATGTCACTGTCCTGACTGCATTTCTTGCAGATGGGGTTGTGTGAGGGGCTAATAGTGTGCACAGTGCTGATGTAGATAATCCTTTATCTCTGCTCTTTACATGGTCAGAGTGGTGATTGTGACAGCTTAGCACATCTGCTTCTCATTCATGGGCCCATTCACTTCCTTTGTAACCAAAGAGTTCAAAGTTCTAACTGAAGAAATATCTGAATTCTGTTTAGCAAAATATTTCTCTTACATGGCTGCATAACTCTACACAGATTATGTGGGTGAATACCTAGGCTGAATTCATGCAACAGCTTATGAGAGAGGAGAGTGACAGTTATGTTAGATACGCAGTGCAAAGTTTAAGCCTTTGTGATACTCATAGGGCAAACAGAATGAGATAAATCACAGGAAACAAGGGCATGATGCAGGACTCTGGCACAGTGTGTGTTATACAACCAGTCTCTGAGAAGGTCACTCACATGGAAGACTGGAAGTCACAGTCCATGGAACAAAGAGGACACTAACTCCTGAGTGCTCTCTGGAAAGGTGCAAAGGTAGGAAGCGCTGTCTGTCCCTCAGTCCTTGCTTTGTCTCCAGAATGGTGACCAGTTGGATGATGTGGGGGTCTGGTGTCGGGGAGGGCTAAGTAAAATGAAGGAAACTGAGAAACGGAAAATGCCACGCCTGACATCTGGCTGCATGTGACCACTGTGCTCTTCTGGATCCCAGGGGGAAGGCTCCCAGTGTTGCACAGGGGATACTGTTTGCTTCAGGATCAGGAACAATGTATGCAGTTTAATGAGACAATGCAAAACCATCTAAGTTTCACTTGCAGTGCCACTGAGGGAGATGTGGGAATGAGAATAAAGAAAGAACTCACCCTGCTCTAAGCAAACAGGGAGAAGTTAAATATGATCTAATCCCAGAGCCCACAACTCCCGTGTGTCGAGGTGATGACCTGAATGTGGAGGATGTTTGAAAATGGACCTACACTGACCAAGGCTCTCTTTCCTCTTCTCTATAGCAGTGACTGGACAGAAGGGGCACACAGAGCCTGGGGACTGACCTTGAGCTCTCCAGAGAGTGACTGCATCCTGCACCCAGACCAGCTGCAGAAAACTCTCCTGCACTTCCTGAAGTGACAGCCCCAGGCCCTCAGGGTGAGAGGGACCAATGTGGCAGCACAGGCTTGTGGCACGTGGCTGGTGTGACCAGAAAGCCCAGGTCTCCAGATCACCAATTTATCCAATTCTGTCCTGATTTAAATTTAGGACCTCTGTAAATGAACAAGTGAAATGGAGCTATCAGCAATCAGAAGAAACTACGTTGTCTTTATCTAATTAGAGCTTATAAGAGCACATACTTTTAAAAACTAAACACACAGTTGTGTTTTAGGTTAAGAAAATTTTGAGTAGGGAACATTTTGATGTGGAGACTTCACCTTGGAATCTACCCTATTCAGAGTTTTCACATTGTGTTAAAATAAAAGGGCTATGATCTTGGGAAATTTCTTTCCTCTGAGAAGCAGCATCTACTCACAGGAAGTTCTTGTCTTCCAGGTGACCCTGATTCTCACTGGACTGACAATGCTGTGCCTTGGGATGATGGTGGCCACTTTTATTTCCATTGAAGTGAGATTTCCCCCTATGACTGGAATTCACTGTCACCTATGGGCACCTTTCCCTGTGAGTATCCTTAATGGTTCCTCTTCTTCACATCCCAGGTATCTGCAAATACCTTTAACCCTCTCTCTGATGAACCTGTGTGTAGGAAGTAGATGAAGCTGGAGATTGATCACATATGCTGAGCAGTAGGAGGACAATCAGTGCCCCTGGCAAACAAGCTGCCCCTGCTCAGAGAACAACAAGCCCCAAGGCGGTCCAAACAATGCATCACTAGGCAAGGAGGGATCATGTGACCTTATCTCGCTAAATGTAGAAATAAATACTACTGCAGTGGTTGAGTACTTCCTTTCCTTCTATTAGGAGAGACGGCTCCATCTGAACACAGCTTTTATCTCTTTTATTTTCCCATTCTCTCACCATCCTTCACCCTTGGAACATCTGGTACTGCACCCACGCCAGTGCTTCCCAGGTCCTGAGTTTGGAGTCACTATTCAGATGGATGATATTAACAGGACAGTGAAGGGATGTTGAGAATTGTGTAAGGACTGGAGGCAAAGGCTGTCTGTGAGTGGATTCTCTCTTTGATCAGTTCTTCATCTCTGGAGCGGTGTCCATTCATTAGTGCTGGAATGAAAACCACCAATGGTAAGTGTCTCACTGTGGATCCTTTGAGGACTGTAGAGGGCTTGTACAGTCACTTGGGTTAGGCATATGGACTCTTGCTGTATACTTAGGGTAAGACTGTAGTGTTCTTCTGACACTTAAGCAGGAATATCCGTCTTTTTGAGAACTGTGATATTCCATGTGAAATGTGCTCTGCATCACAGCCTTGGGGAGTCAAATGTATTTTTCTGCCATCTCCTGGGTCCACCATCTTCATAGTACGGGATCTCCGCTTGGAAATTTCCAGATTCAACTCAGCTGTGATGAATGTAATTTTCTGATCACTCAAACACAGGGAGTGAGATGATAGATTTTTATAAGCCTTTTTTTCTTTCATGTATTTTTCATATCCTAGGAAGACTGGGAGCAAATACATTCAGTTCTACTGTATCAGGATTTGGAGTCTGTACACTAGTTTTTCTTTTACAGCATACTAATAACTTTATGTAAGTCTACATTTTGTAGTGATTGCTACTCTTGATGCATTATTTGTACTGTAAGTATTTCTTCTTCCAGTGTAGCAGTTTGCAAATCATTTTACTATCTCTGATGGTCATCATACATTTGCAACTTAAACTTCCTTAGGAGCCTTTGGTCCATGGATGCTGAAGGATCTTTAGAAATTACAGGTCAGGGTACTTTGCACCTAACTCTGAGCACTGAGCTGAGGGTTAAGTTTTCAAAACCTCTTTCACTCAGGGTACCCTGTTGAGAAGTTATTTAGTAGCAGTTGCTGCAAGAACTAGCGTTCTCCTAGAAGCACTCTCTTCATGATGTTAGTGTCTTGCTGAAGGGGAAAAGTTAAAGCAGCAGATTCAGCATCTGCATTGTCTCCAGGGATCCTGAGCATACAGCAGGGCAGACTGAAGAGGGAATGTCCTTCCTGGTGCTAAATGATCTGGGCTAAGTGAGGGAGACTCATGGGGTAGTGCCAGGTCTTGTGTTAGAGACACCAGAAGACTGAAAGACAAGGGAGACTTTTGCAGTTCTGGTTGCTTCTGTTTCCTAGAAATGACTGGTCACTGTGATGTATATGGGAAGAAGCAATCCAAGACAGCTGAGTATACTACCTCTGTATTTCCCCCTTGCAATCTGATAAAATCTTCTCTCCCTGAGCCTTCTGGGTCTGATATTTGGGGAATGATCCTGTTCCATGCTCATTGATGTAAATAAATCTACATCCATTTGTGAACTACAGGGGAGGAGAACAAGAAGTCAGCAAGAAGCCAAGCCCTCCCTGTGAGGCAGTTCCCTGCATGGGCCACTGGGGTGAAAACCAGAAGCCAGCCTTTTCCCACAGGTCAGCACCATTCATGGACTGCAGAGGAGGAGAACAAGAAGCCAACAAGAAGCCAAGCCCCTCTGTGAGTGGGCACTATGTGTGGGCCCCTGGGAGGAGAACCATATGCCATCCCCTTGTGGCATGTGGGTTGGGAGACAAGAAGTGCCAAGTTCCTCCTCTCCCTATAGGTAATCAACTGATCTGGAGAAACACAGGTTGCAATGATAGCTATTGAAGTAAAATACAGCTTAATTCTTGTAGTGTTCAGAGTTTCACGGACTTTGCAGGCCTAAAACCGGTAGTCTAATCATTTATTCAGAGGCTAACAATATGCAGTATAGCATCTATGGGTGATCTTCTGAAGGAGGTAGTCATTGTTAATTCCTTATTATCTTCTTTTGAACAAATTTTCATTGCTTTGTTTGCTTGAATTTTATTCTGTTTTGTCTTGTTCAATTTTGTTATATCCAATGGCATGGGCAGCTATTTCAGCAACAACAAGATATATTATGGTAACCATTTGGTGTTTTCTATTATTTTGTTTTAAGGTTCTTTATTGCATTCATTGTTTCATTCTTATTGGTAATATTTCACTCCATATTGTTGGAATTTTACTGTGTCTGAAGGCAAGGGCAGCTCTTGAAGGCAACAAGGGGCATTATGGTAACCATTGTTGATTTCCTATCATCTTATTTTGAAGTTCTGTATCATTTACACTGTTTTGTTTTGATTGGCTTTATTCTGTTTTAGTTTGCTTGTTTTTTTTCCTCTTTAAAATGAAAATTACATCCTAGCTATCTTTTTGCATTTGTTTCTTGCATTCTGTTAGCTTCTTATATGGTTCATTGAAGTTTTTCATGTTTTTCCCATTCTCCTGAACTTTTTTTATCTATGTCTTTTCTAGCTATGCTGAGCAACTCCTTTATTAAGGTTGTCATTTGTTTCTTTACCTGAGAGTTTATTTGTAATCTGATTTCCTCTGTAACCTCATGGATTTGTTCCTTTATTTCACTTGCTATCTTTTCAGAAACTTTAGGTGTATAAGTTCCAGCATCTCTATTTCGATGTCTCCTGTGCTTGAACTGCACATTTGAGGTTATATTTTGCTTTTTTCATTTTGTCATTTTCACCTCTTGGGTTAACTTTTGGTCTTTTCAATCTCACTAATCACAGCTGTCCACTGTGTGTGTCTTAGGGTCCTACTGTGTGGGTGATGCTTGTCCAATTAGTGGATCCCACAATGAAGAGAAGGGGCCAGTCATCTGAATTCCTCCTGTAGCGTCTGTTGCATGAGTCCTATATTCTTCCTAAGGTGAGTAGCCTAGGAATATTGGCATAAGTCTGCCCTTTTCTCCCATGATTACTATGACTTCAGGCTGTTCCAGGTCACCTGGCTATAGTGTGTTCCTCAGCTGGGACTAAGTCATCCTAAATGTAAAACTAGATAGCTTACCTAAGATTAAACTTTACTAAGTTTGTGCCATTGCAAATTATGTAGATGATGATGGTTACTTTGTAAGTCCTTTGCATTGAAATGGTACTAAAACAGAGGCATGCTGTATCTGGCAACTCTTTCAATAATAAATTGCTAACTACTCATTTCAGTAAAACTAGTTTGAAGAACTCTACCTCTGAAATGAATTGCACTATGTACTTGCTGTGAGGGAACCTGTTTTAGTACCATTTCTATGCAAAGGACTTGAAAAGTAGCCATCATCATGTAAACAAGTTACAGAGGCACACCCTTGATAAAGTTTAATCTTAAGTAAGCTATCTAGTTTTAAATATAGGATGACTTAAAATTTGTAGGCATTTAATCAATTATCTTTTTGTCTTTATTTGAATGCCCCATTTCATTAGAAATATAACTTTTCCAAAGCTTGGAGTCATGTATTATCTTCCCTTCAAATAACTCAATTTGAAAGTAATGAAAACATCACATGAAAATGTTTATACAGATTCACATGTTCATTTGCAAGGTTTATATGTTTCTGTTAATGCCTGGAATGTGTTTAAAAACAAAAATCAGTGTACACAACTTAAACTTATAGAGTATTCTGACATGTCAGAAATATGTTTATGATCTTGATTTTAAGTGTTACTCTTTACCATTGGGCATTTCAGAATGTAGATTAATCACATAGGAAATTTGTTTAAAATGCTTATTACAGAACCCACATTAGAAATCTTTTGGGCCTTTGGGCCTTATTTTGAGAAACACTTTCTTCACATTATTCTTTTGTCATCCACTTAAACATTAGCAAGTAGATTTATGGTATAATATTTTAAGATGGTGAAATGAATTCTGTATGTATTTCAGGTGATATCCTACTAAATAAAAAAACTTAACTAGGGAGATAGAGCTATAATATATGTATTTTCTGCAGATTTGCTCAAAATTGTTATTATTTTTAGGATTTCCTTGAAGACTACAAAAACAAGGGCCCAAATATATAGGTAATGTAGTTTGGAACGAGATAAGCATAGCTAAGGCATTCTGCTTAAATGACAGATTATTTTCCAGTATAGTAAATAATATATCAAGAATCTATCTCCACACAACAAATGGAATTTGTTTACAAATTTGGTAAACAAGCAATTGCCTCATCGTCATTTAAGTCATATCATAAAAAGTAACTTTATCAACCAAAATATTCAATATTCTCTAGCATACACTACAAGAATCAAGTAAGACATCTAAATATAATAGCAAAAAAGCAATTAAAATTAACTTCTAGACAATTATGAAATTGTTCATTGAATCCAAGCTGGTAAAAGTTTTTCCATGCATTAAATAGCAACACAAGCAGAGTGCTTATTTGAAAGATGACAATCAGACTCATTCTTTGTACATGAAAAGGTGATTGGTGTACTCAAAATCTGAAAATGCGTATCCGTCCATCTTCCTCACAACATCGTTGTCATCTGGAGTGAGCTGGACAGGTTTGTGAGTAAACTCAGGGTCAAAGTTATCCAAACCGCGTTCTCTGGAAATATTTGGTTTGAAAGGAGGGACCACCTGCTTTTGCTCCATCATGTTCCAGTCAACATTTTCAAAGAACGGATGCTGCTGAATATCGAAAAATCCTGTACAACGATGACAGCCCAATTGTACCTCTGGGTCCTTCTTCAGAAAACCCTCCAGCACACTCACAGCTTATACTGACAGATGACATGGCATATGGATTTCTCTTTCTAAAATAGCTTGTAAAACATTGTTTGTGTATTGATCAGGGTTATCGGGGCTCTCCACCAGGTCAAATGGAGAGTATCCACCCATCATTTCGAACATTACCACTCCTAGAGTCCACCAGTCCACACTGAAACCAGAGTCTTCTCTTCTTACAATTTCTGGAGCAAGGTAACTGACAGTGCCGCAGAAAGTGTTGGTCTTAGCCCCTGCCTGCAGTCCTTCCTTACATAAGCCATAGTCAGTGATTTTAATGTGCCCCTCCGAATCCAATAATAAATTGTCCAGTTTCAAATCTCTGTATATTATCCCTTGCTCATGAAGAAACTGGAGTGCTAAACAGATTTCTACTGAGTAAAACCTGGTGTGAGCTTCTGGAAGTATTCTGTGCCGCCACATATGAAATGTCATGTCGCCTCCATTTACAAAATCTAGAATGAACATTCTGCTTTGTGTCTGAAAGTAAGAATGTAGTCCAACAAGAAAAGGGTGATTCAACACCTTCTCCAATACCTTCTTCTCTGTCCGTAGCTGTTCAAGGTTGTCATGTTCTTTTTTCAACACTTTCATTGCGTAGATGTTCTCTGTGTTTTTATACCGAACTAGTAGTACTTTTCCATAGCTCCCTCTCCCTATCACTCAAAGAAAGTCAAAGTCTTGAAGACCTAAAGAGTGCAAAACTTTGCCACTTTCCCTGCCATTTCTTGCAAATTTCCCATGCACTTCTTGCAAATTCTTATGACTTTTAAGATTTGATGGGATTGCTATCTGTGTAGAGTCTAAAGCCGTGGAAAATTGTTGCATGGGCATGACGCATTGATCATGCAAAGAGTAATGCTTGCATTCGACTGTGACAAGTATGTGGCATTTCTTGTGCACCAAGAGCTTACAATCTATGCACTTATAAACCTTGCGTCCAAATCCCCCCAAAGGGTCTGAGCACATGGCACAATTAGCACGTTTGCTGAAATGTTTCAGTTGAGAAGTGTGACCATTAGCATGATGAACCATTCTCCAGAGGCGTGCAGCTCTGTGGATGGATTTATCTTCTGGAGAAGGTACCTTACGATGTTGTGGTACACAAGGGACCTTAGGATGTTCTGGTATACCAGGCACTTTGGGAAGTTCTGGTACACAAGCCACCTGAGAAGGTTCTGGTTCACAAGGCACCTGAGGAGGCTCTGGTTCACAAGGCACCTTAATAGGTTCTGGTACACAAGACGCTTTACGATGTTCTGGTACACAAGGTATTTTGGAAGGTTCTGTTACATAAGACACTTTAGGAGGTTCTCGTATGGAAGGCACCTTAGTAGGTTCTGGTTCACAAGGCACTCTAGGATGTTTGAGTACACAGGGTACCTTAGAAGATTCTAGTACACAAGGCACCTGAGAAGTTTTTGGTAAGCAAGGCACTTTATAAGGTTCTGGTATGCAAGGCACCTCCGCAGGTGCTGGTACAAAAGGCACTTTAAGATGTTCTGGTATGCAGGCCACCTGACCAGGTTCTGGTTCACAAGGTACCAGAGGAGGTTCTGGTTCACAAGGCACCTGAAGAGGTTCTGGTTCACAAGGCACCTTGGTAGGTTCTGGTTTGCAAGACACTTTATGATATTCTGGTACACAAGATATTTTGGAAGGTTCTGTTACATAAGGCACTTTAGGAGGCACTTTAGGAGGTTCTGGTATGGAAGGCACCTTAGTTGGTCCACAAGGCACTCTAGGATGTTCTGCTTCACAAGGTACCTTAGGATGTTTGAGTACACAAGGTACCTTAGGAGATTCTAGTACACAAGGCACCTGAGGAGTTTTTGGTAAGCAAGGCACTTTATAAGGTTCTGGTATGCAAGGCACCTCCGTAGGTGCTGCTACACAAGGCACTTTAAGATGTTCTGGTATGCAAACCACCTGACGAGGTTCTGGTTCACAAGGCACCTGAGGGTGTTTTGGTAAACAAGATGATGTGTGAATTAACAGTTCAGAATCTTTATTATGCTCAGAAAATATAAAGCCATGTTCTGATTCCAACAGACATGATGTAGTGTATGGGTCTTTTTTCTCATCTACACATTTTGTGGTGAGCAGATGTTCATTATCAACTAAGCAGGTGTCTAGAACTTCATTGCCCTCAGTAGAGAAAGAAGTCTCAAAACATGTTGTCATCTTATTTCTTCTCATAACCTGGGCCTCTTGGGTGGAAATGTGGGTCATGGAGGTCCCTGGGATGAAGGGGCCATAGGAAGGTTGGCCATCCAGGAAAACTGGTACAAAGGGCTTAATGAGTGAGGGCGGCCTGACTGCCTCCACTGACCACACTGGCTGAAGTTCGGCATCACTCCCTGCCAAGTATTTTCCAGTAGAGGCTGGGCCCAGATGGTTGTATAGTAGGCTTTTCTGTGTCTCTCGGGAGCTGGACACTGTGACTTTGGTCTCTACCTCTGGACACCTTTGTGTGTCTAACTTTACTGCTACTGGCTCTGGGGAGACCCGCCCAAGGCTGCCAGGTATCACTGGGCCTGGTGAAACTTGCCCAGGGATCTTTCGAGTTTCTGTTTGATTGGGATCTGAGCTTAGGGAGATCTCAGATGGGTACCTTGATTTTGGTTGGTCACTGGCAGTTATTCTTGGGGGCACCTTCTCTGGGCTCTCTGTGACAGTTGGGTGTCTTGCGCATCGTGGCCTGTGGTGTCTGGATGGTGTCAAGCGTCTTCTCAATCTTTCACATATACTTTCTCTGCCTGGGGTCCTGGGGTTGCGGCCTCGGGACGTGGAGAAGCAGCTCGGCATGTTCGCTGTTGACTGTCTCCAGGCAGATGAGCTGGGGGGACGGCTGGTAATGGATTGTGACGCCTTCTATAAGGGTTCCAAGTTCTGTTTGGGCGTGTTGACAGGAAGTGAGGCCATATCTTGGCGTCCAATAAAGGATAAGAAGACCTTATGGCTCAACTTTTTCTTCATACTAAGTAAATCACTGGCCAGTTGTTTTACTATTTTTATCTAAGTATCTATGAATCTTCTTATCTGTCATCTGTCTAGTAGTTTTTTCCTCTTGCGTTACTGGTGTTTGTACCTTGCTTCTGCATAATGAACTACAGGTATAGCCTCAAACTTTTAGATACACACTAAGGGTGTCCCTAAGTCACAAAATTGGTCAGGTGGGACTCCATCTTGTGACCTTCTTGCCTCAGTTGCCCAGAGTGCTGGGATTACAGTCATACACCATCTGCCTCATTCAGCATGCTATATAGAAACAGCAAAACTGGGAAAACCACTGTCACTAGAACTCGCTGGTGACATGGTCACTTTTAAAGCAATGTGTGTACATTGACACTTCTCACAGTGCTGGGAGGTGTTTTCCATGTAAAAAAGGCCTTTTCTCAGAAATGTAGTGCTAGGGATTTGAACCTAGAGAGCCATGAAATTTTAGGATGCTTTTCTTTCTTATCATCATTTCTGTTTACTTAGGTAGTACTGTGACTTTCTAGAAATTTGCACAATGTTTCCTTAAGAGATACAAATGTTTGTTTCAAAGTATAACATCTGGGGGTGGTGGTTGTGGCTCCATAGCAGTTTGTAGCATTGAGGTGCACACACATGATTAATTAGTCAGTGTTAGGTAATGAATTTAATACTGTAGTGTAGTATTCAGTAGTCACATACTATGTTTCCTCCCAAAATAACCAGTAACTAGAATGACCTAACTGGGACTACCCTCAGCTCATCATCACCATGGTGATGACTGGGGTCCTGCAGAAGATAACACCTCAGTATTCTCTTGCTCCATGGTATTCTGTAATAGCATGTAAAACAAGGACAGGCTGTTGGCACAGTCAGTTATTTTCTGATTAGGTCTTATTTTCTGGAAAACAGAGTGGAGTAGGACAGCACATGGTGACGATGTGGCAGGTAGTCTTTGTGATCATTCCGATGGTGATAGTGAACATCTACAGATAGCATTCCAAACTTTCCTTTGGCCACTTGCATCACTTCCTGGCCTCGTATCCCAACTAACCCTGTGTACTATCTGTCCTGAGTGGGTAGTATGCATTTTCTAGATGTGAGGAAGCTATAGCCATTGAGGATGTAGTGTTTGTGGTTTTGGAAGAGCTTGTTCACTCAGTATAACTGTACTGATGGGAGAGAACAGACCCAGAGTGACCCTTCACTCTCCCAATGTGAGTCAACCACACAGGAGGAACAGAACCACCCAACGTGAGAGCCGCTCTGCATGGAGCAGCGGTGAACCGCCCCAAAAGGTCACATGAGGGCAGCGAGACCACGAGCTTTAATGTTAATGACACACCTGGGGTGAAAGCACAGAGCCCAGAGATCATGAGATTTTAACAAGAGTGTTAGTGAATGTTTAATAATCAACATTATCTGTGTGAATGTATATGTGTTACATGTACACATGTGTATTACAAATTTTGCTGATGTAAAGGGCATGTAACACACAAGTTACAAAGGATAATCACATAGACAGTGCTCTTTCCAATGAATTCTCACAGAATGCTTTTTACACTCTTGCATCCATAGTTGACCTATGTTTGCAACTGACAAACTTACGTAGTTCCAACACAAGTACTTTCCCCTAGGTTAAATAGTAAGAGAAAAGTGCAAGTATCTGAGGACTTCTGTCAGCACCTTATCTGTTTATTGATGATGTGAGGGACTTTACTGATGAATTTAGTAATGACGGTTTCAGATGGGAGAACATTCTCATTTGTGTGCAACTCATAATGTGAAAGCTGCAGACAGGGCACCTTGCTAAGGTCAGCACATTTTTAACATTATTCTTCTTATTTTCTTCAGACTGTAGTCAATCAGTGAAACTCTAAGTGAAGTCCTGGTGTGCAGCATTTGATTTCTATGGTATAAACCTTCTCCCCGGCCTGGGAATATAGCTCAGAAGTACTGCACTTGTCTCACATATGTGGGGCCCTGGAATCCATTCCCAGCACCGCAAGCAAACAAACATACAATCTCTTACCATGGTCTTTTTTTTTTTTTTTTTTTTTTTTTGTGGCACCGGGGATTGAACTCACAACCTCACACCTACCAGACAGGCGCTTAAGCCACTGAGCCAAACTCCGGGCCCTGGTTTTTTGAGGCAGGGTCGCACTATGTAGCTCAGGCCGGCCTTGCACTCGCATTGTAACCCAAGCCGGCCTCGAACTCACAACGCTCCGCCTACCTCAGCCTCCCGAGTGCTGGGATTAAAGGCGTGTGCCACCACGCCCAGCTTACCATGGTCTTTTTAAACTACCAATGACCAAATGGGAAATGGGAAGCCATGAACAGTAGCATGTTGTACAGTATTTGTACCAGAAAAGAATAAGATAGGTAAGAATAACCTTGAGAACACAGACAGTAACAAAAATACAAGCCGGGCATGGTGGTGCATGCCTGAAATGCCAGCACTCTGGGAGGTTGAGTTAGGAGAATTTTAAATTCAAGCCTAAGCTACATAACTGAGTAACATGCTGTCTTAAAAACAAAAAAAAAGAACTAAGAAAAGCCTAGGGATGTAGCTCAGCAGAAGGGTGGTCCTGGGGGCAGGGGCTCTGGTCACCATTCATTTGAGTCACCCCAGACATTCAGTCTTCACAAGCATCCCTATCATGTTCTATTCTAATTTTGGTCACATAATCTTGAATGTGATAAAATGACTCTGGTTTTATGCCACTTGGTTTGGAGCATTTTGTCACCAGCAATGGCATGGTCCTTATAGAAACAAGGGCTATGTCATGGCAGGTTCTGGGCAGTCCAGCAAAGAGAGAATGCCTCAAAGCTCATAGCTGGTAGACCTTTTTAAAACTTTAACCCCATTTATGTTGTTTACAACACTTTAATTCATTCAACAGCTAGCAAATGCAGTATCCAGTGAATGTTAGTATGGAACAGACACTGTTCAGTGTTGGATTAAAATCTTTGTCTTCAAGTGTTTATCATTTAGTGGAGAAAACACACAATATGTAAGACAAATCAGCCTTGTTAGGGTCTGAGGAGAAGAAAAAAAAAAGACATAGAAGAGGAAATGCAGTATCAAAGGTGAGGATGAATCTTTAGAAACAATGGCCAGGAAAGGCCTTCTGGAGGGTGACTAATAACGTCCTATTTTGGAAAGGCCCAGGCTGGGCCCCCACCAGGCCCCACCGGTCTGTCCCCTCCTCAGCATCCACCACTTGCCAGCTGCTCATATCCAGTCACCTAGAGAGACCTCAGGACAGCCTTAGGATTGAGGAGCTTGGGCCTCTCCGAAACATCATGCAGCAGCCTGTTCAGTGGGAACTGCCTCACTAAAGGGTGACTTGGCAACACGTACAAAACCAAAGAGGATCACACCTTTCAACCTCATAATGCTTTTCTTATATTGGAAGGAAATGATACAACACAGAAAATAAACCATTTGGGCAAAGATATGACAGTTATGGCAGTGTTACTCATAGTAGTTAAATAAAAGTTGAAATTTTAATTGTTAAACAATTACAAAGAGAGTTATAATAATGCCTAACTTTTAGCAATTATGCACCACGCACTGGGCCATGCACTTTATTGGATTTTCTCACTTCACCCTCATAAAGACCATATGAGTTAGCACTGTATTATCCCCATTTCTTTATTTAAAAATAAATAAATAAATAAATCTTCAAGGTTAAACCTGAGGAGGTAACACGTGATTACTGTTTTATCACCTTTATTTAGTTTCAGTCATTACTTTATCGTGGTCATCTGATTTTGGTTAAATTCCTTTTAACTTGTCTAAGCCTAGTACCATCAGAAATAAAATGAGAACAGGAACAATATTATAGACTGACAATGACTGAGTTCAAATTGTGTGAAAGCAATTAAGCAAAGCAGCATCCAAATGAAAAGTATTCACAGCCACCCAAATGATAATGCTGAACAGTGTATGTGGTGGGCCCCATTCTAACCTATTCTGCATGGCAAATTGAACAGCTGACATTTTAGATTTTATGCAGTAGGGAACTAACACTGTTTTTAAAGAGGGTGTTACAAGGAGATCTGTGTTTTAATGTTGTTTTACAGTCCAACAATACAAGATCATCTCAGGGTTACAAAATTGAAACTTCATCTAATTCCAGATCCTCAAGTTTTATAAGCAGTCTCATAAAAACCCTGGTGAGATTGATTCAGAGGGTCGAGAGCCCTCAGGGAGGGATGGCGTGGGCAGCATTGGAGCAGCAGGGTCCCTAACCCACTGCCTGGCTGCAGGAGAGGTGGGGTCCGCACCCTGGACAGCTGCGGCCAGCAGTATGGAACCTTGGCAAGAGAAGAGCAGAGCCCTCAGAACACAGGAAGAGGCAGGGCATTCGGAAGGCGGTCAGAGATGATTCTTCCATTGCTCTGTGGCTGGGAGGCCATGGGGAAGGTTATCACTGTTGCCTGAGAACACAGAATCATCAGATCCCAGGTGGTTATGCAACTGGTTCCACCAAATAGGAACTGGTGCAGTGCCAGGTTCCCATCCTAGGGAACTCAGCTGAATAACAAAAGACGGAAGGTGCAAGCAACCCAGTCCCCACCTGAACCTGTCAGGAAGCCAACCTTTTCTTGCTTCAGAGTAAAATCAGAGATGGCCCTTCAAGCACTCCCTACCCACCCTTCAGTCCAGAAAAATCCAAGGAAGGAGAAAGTGGCCACCACAGCCTTGCTATATTCTAGTTATGTTAGTCACTTTCCTTCAGCATAATAGCCACAGTAAAATGAGAAAGTTTCTTCTGAATCTCAGCTCTGGAGGTTGTCATCTCTCACTGGTTGGCTCCACTGCTGTGGACTTGTGGTGAGAGAGCACATCATGGCGCATGAAGAAGTCAAACAGCTCACCTGGTATCCAGGAAGCAAAAGGAAGAAGGGTCTGGGGTCTCACAATTCCTTCCCTTCAGGCTTCCTGCAGTGACCTGGAGATCTCCCACCAGGCCCCACCCCTTAAAGGTTCCAGCACCTCCCAGTAACACCATCCTGGGGCCAGGTCTTTAACACACTTTTTAATTTTTTTTTTTGTGGTGGCACCTGGGATTGAACTCACAAGGTCTTGTCTGCCAGGCAGGCGATTAAGTCACTGAGCCAAACTCCTGGCCCTAGTTTTTTGAGTCAGGGTCATGCTGTGTAGTTCAGGCTGGCCTTGCTCACGTTGTAGTCCAAGCCAGCATTGAACTCACAATGCTCCGCCTGCCTCAGCCTCCCAAGTACTGGGATGAAAGGCATGCGCCACTAAGCCCAGCTCTAACACACTGGCCTTTGAGGAGCAGTCAAGATCCAAATTGGAGCACTAGCCTTGTGGGTTTCCTGTAGATTTTCAGTTTGTTTTGTACTTTTGTATAGAGTCTCTTCTGCCTTTCTTTGCCTTTCCCTCAGCTAATGGTGGGAAGTAATGGAACCCTCATTACAATGCTTAGAGGTGTGAGCACCTCCATTTTGTAACTGAGAGAACTGAAGTTGAGAGCAGTTGAATAACAAGCTCATTTGTCCAGGTTTACCGACTGGACAAATTATTGAGCTCGATTTAAACTCGTGCCTTTTAGCTCCAGACTCTTCCCATCAACCCACATATAGGCCTCCTAATCAATGAGGCAGGCAAAGCAGTCTATGTGCACAGACTTCTGTTTGACACACTATGCCACTGTTATCGGCAGCTGAGTTAGATAGAAATCTTAGGGGCCGGGAGTTTGGCTCAGTGGTTTAAGTGCCTGTCTGGCAATCGTGAGGTTGTGAGTTCAATCCCTGGTGCCGCGGAAAAAAAAAAAAATCTTATAGGCAGTCAGACAGGGCTGGGCCTTCAAAGGAGCCAGTACAGAAATTCAGATACTTCGCAACCTTGGAGGAGACAAACACCTCCTGTTGTGGGCCAGGATTCAAGACAAAGAATCAAGTAAATACACCCACATCCTAAGGACTGACAGTCTAAAGATATCTCTATCACCCTGAGAAGTCAGGAGTCACCATCCCAGCCCCCAACAGGAAGGGTCACTGCTGTTAAGCATGCCTGCTGACTATGTGACTCGCTTCCACACTTGTTCCTGATGTAATCAATTTCACCTGAACAATTCATCTTATTGGTTGACCATAGTTCTGTCCCACCTCATGCCCATCCGCCTTGCGAGTTTCCAGGTTTTTCCCACCTTGGACCCGTCTCACCTCATGATTTACTCTATAAATGTCTCTAGAAAAGACAGAGTCCTTGGCAAGCCTCTTAGGACCCCTTCTGTTCCTCAGACAGAAGCTTTCTTTCTCTCAATAAATATATTTTGCTCTTAATCTCCATTGTTCCTAAAATTCATTCTTCGATTTTAGAGAACACAAACTCATATAGTAGGTTGGGAGTTTCATTCTCCTGTATCACTTTTTATGTTGTGTGTGATGAGTATTTTGTTTGAATAAAGAGAAAGCGACTAAGACAACATTGTGGACATAATTAAATTATTACATTGTTTAAAAGTGTTTATGTGATGAAGAGTGGGTAAGATCAAAATTGATGTATGAATGTATGGGAATGTCATGATCAAACCCATTAACTATAAAATGAATATTCATTAATAATTACAAAAATTTTTTAAAAAATGAAGTGCTTATGTGGACAAACAGTAATCTCTTGCTCTTTTGCCTCTCCACTGATCTTCAACAGTAAATTTTATTATTAATGTAAATATCTCTCTTGTATATGTATGCTGTTTTAAAACTGCCAATTTCAGGTGGCCTCTACTTACTGAATATTAAGATGGTTCATTTTTATAGTGATCAGTCTCACCTCTCTTGCTCATCTCATTCTTTTCATTCTTTTACTTTTGCTTCATAATTGTGCAAGTGTAGAATTTACTCAGTTTCACATAGATAGCATCAAAAATTTTCCCTAAGCTTTCCAGGGCAATCCGTTAACTACTAATGATCACATTATCATACTTCCAAATGTCCTAGGATGTTACATGATTCAACAGATCTGCCTCAGCTTCTTGGAAACCTGATTCCCCAGACCTCTGCTCACTTGCTCAGATCTGGAGTAATCTGTAGGCCTGGTTCATAAATGCCATCTTGCTGTTTTCCTCAGTTTCTCCCCTCTGTTAAATATCCTATTTCCTGAGTCTTATTTCTTTCTGCTTCTTGGTTAAGTCCTTCATTTTGGTGAGACACATTCTGAATCTTTGTGAAAAAGGGAGGTAAATATTTTGAGGCCTTTGACCTAGACCACATCCTAGGGCTTACCTGGGCTCCAGATGGGACAGAAAGAGTACTTGGATTTATCTTAAATTACTTTGATTTACACTAAATCAGTAAACAATATTGAAAAAATATATAGGATTTTTGTATGAGCTTTGAATTTGTGAGTTTTTGTTTTTCCAACTGTGGTCAAAGTGTCATGGTCAATGTATCCTATTTACAGTCTACAAACATCAGGATCACAGATGTTTCAGTTCATAACTGGGGGCTTGCTGCTTTTTATTACATTAGCTTGATGGTCAGGGTCATGTCAATATTCAGGAGTCTGCCTAATGTATTGTATATATTACTGGAGCATTTCATCACTCTTATTTATGTAAATATTTTTTTAATTCTGTGTGCTCAATTAATAGTTTGGCTGGACAGTGCACTCTAGGTTGAGAATAAATTTTCTTTAGAGTTTTGGGTGTTTAGCCTGACTACTCTTTAGCACTGGATGTTGCTTTTAAGTAGCCCAAACTCTCCTTTATTCTGTTGTATAATTTTTCTTCCTTCCTCTTTGATCTTCTTTCTAACCAATTGAGTTTCTTTACTCATGAGTTTAGGAATGACAGATTTGGTGAGCATTGGCTCTCTTTAAATATAACAACCTCCAGGCATTGTAGTACATGCCTGTAATCCCGACACTTAGAAGGCTGTGGCAGGAGGATCACCTACAGTTTAAGACCAACCTTAGCTACATAGTGAGTTCAAAGCCAGCCTACATTGCTTAATGAGACCCTATCTCAAAAACAAAAAAGTAAACAAAGAAAAAAAAGAACAATCAAGGATAAAAATTGAAAACCACGAAATAAATGGAAATTTATAGATACTAAAATATGGAAATAAAAAAATCAATAGCTTGTGAGTAAGAAATACAGGAATTTCATTCTGTCCCCTTTTATGCTTGAAAGTCATGATGGATATTATTTCATTCTAATAACTAAAAAGATAATGGTTTAAATACATTGCTTAAGATTACATAGTTAACCACCATCAGAACTGCTTTAAAATAATCAGTGATCCAGTGAGCCAGCCGCCAGCGAGGCTACACGGGACTCAGAGCCACTGCGGTGCCCCAGAACAGCAGCCTGCACGGGACAGGTGCTCAGCAGCCACCTGCGCCATGCTTCCCCGCACTGGGCTCCTGGGCACCTGCAGCCCGGCCTCAGCCTCTGTCTCCGCTGCTGCTGCCACCACTGCTGCTGCTGCTGTGCTTTCTGACTGTGGCCTGCGGGGGCTTGGTGAACATCAGATCCACAGGTTCACCTTTTACAAGTTTACCTGTTCGAGAAGGAATGACGGTAAGATATTCCAACCTCTCCTTGGAGAGTCATAACATGTCACTAAATGAGCATTCCAGTAAGCCAGAAGAAAAATATGTGACTTTGGAAAGTTCTTCTATTATGTCTCTCACCTACAAGTTCAAAGCATCAGAGAATTTGAGTTCAGTCAGGGTGATTTGGAAAAAGGATGATGAGATCCTTAAGAATTACTCTTGCACTGAAGCAGAAGACACAGCGTCTACCCAGTGCAACTTCACCATTGTTAGCAGTGTGCAAATGGGACGCTATTCTTATCTCTTTGAGGAAAGAAAGGAATACAGGGGAGCATTTAATATCAAAGTTCCCAAACAGTGGAAAAAAGCCATTGATCACTTATGGAGAGGACTCCAATGTCCTGGTGTGTAAATGTCAAAAGTGCTTCCTTTACATTGGACCTGGTACAGAAGTAATGGAAGTGTACAGGCTTCTATTGATGGTCACATGAATGGTACTAAGTGTGCTGTCACTGAAGCATACGGCAATGAAACAAAACTCAAGACAAAGGATCTTCAGGAAGAAGGCAGGGGCTCCTACTGGTGCCGTGCAGTGTTCCAGTCAGGCCAGAGTGAGGGTCAGCTGGATCTTGTTGTGCTGAGCTTTCTGGTGCCCCTCAAACCTTTTTTTGCTATAATTGCTGAAGCTGTTGTTTTAGTAGCTGCTATTCTACTTTGTGAAGAGTACATATAAAAGAAAAAGAATCACCCAGATGAGGGAAAAGAATTTGAACAAATTGAGCAGCAGAAGTCAGATGATAGCAATGACATAGAAAATAATGCCACCAGGCAAAGAAAAAATGAATCTGTGAGCCAGTGAATGGAAAAGATGACATCAAGCATCATGGAAAGATGTATGAAGACTTTGTGTTTCAGCTTTTAACACTATCTGAGTTTTCGTGTTTTGAAAGATGGAAAGTATTTGCAACATGTACAGCAGTCGCTTCATAAATAATACATGCTATCAGATCTAAAGGCTTTATTTTCATTTTGTAATTATTTTATACTAAAGCACGGTAAATTGCATGAAGTATGTTCTGTGAGCTGTAACCCAGAGTAATTAATTTTATCTTGGTGTTCAAGGGACATCAGCAAAATCATTTAATAATTCATAGAACAATTTAAAAAATACTTCATAGGACAAGTATCACTAAAAACCTGTTTTCATCTGAAGAGCTTACTGAAAAGAAAGGCTTTACTATTTTTGTCTTAAAAAGTTTTTTTTCTAATCATATTTAGTATGTATAGAAGTTGATATAACAATTTCATGTAAAGTTCAACCTTTTGTGATTTTGACAAAATGTGTCTTTGTTAGGAGTTGAGTCTTTGTGATTTTGCTAATGATGGTTACAATCTCTACAAGTAAGACATCTTTTTAAATCCATAAATCATGGCTTAAGGCAAGGAAATAAACCTTGTTCTTAGTTGGGCATGGTGGCATACATCTGTAATCCCCACTATTTGGGGTCCAAGATAGGAAGATCAGAAGTTTGAGGCCAGTGACTTAGTGAGACTCTGTCCAAAAAAAAAAAAAAAGCTGGGGATGTAGCTTTCCTACAGTGTGCAAGGCCCCAGGTTCAATCACTAGTATCTGAAAAAGACAAAACCAAAAACAAACAAACAAACAAAACAAAACCAAAATATGCTTGCTTCAAAGCTCCGTTGCTACAAATGCAACTCTCTCAGTCTTTCCCACACCAAGCCAAAGTGCTGCTCATTTTTAGAGCAGTAATTTTTTTTTTCTGGGTCTTTTTGAGACAGGGTCTTGCTAGGGGTTCGGACTGGTCTTAAGCTCACTTTATAGACCAGGCTGATCTTTGGCTTATAGTGATCCTCCTGCCTCAGCCTCCTGATGGAGCCCTTTTGTTGTTGTTTCTGTTGTTGTGTAAGCTGTGGAGCTTGGGCTTCTCCAGGTGTGTATGCGTTGATGTGACCTGGGGAATTGTTACAGTGCAACACAGTCAGCTGGATGCTTCTGTGGTTCATGGTTTTCTGGTGTCTGCAATTTTTTTTTAAAACCAAGTTTGTTTGTATCCATGGTTGGTTAAATATATAAAAATATGTATGCCTGTGGTCTAGCACTTGAGGGGGTCTGGGTGGGGGGAGTGTTGTGAGTTTGAGGCCACCCTGAACAGAATATGAGACCCTGTCTCAAAAAGACCCCCCCGGCAAAATGCTATTAGTGCTTTACAATGACAGTTCTTTTGACTGAAATCCGTAAGTATTGACATACTTTTATTTTTGCAAATGCCTTAAAGTACTATCTTCAAAAGTAGGATAGTTTCTATTGCATATATAACTGAAATATTTTGTAAATGAATTATAACTAAATCCAGTGACATTTTGGTGTATATGGAAGTTTCCAATGACTTTAAAGGAAATAATGGAAATCTTGCGACCGTGTACTAGATTAGGTGTCTGTGGTGCTGGCAGTCCAGCATCCTGCTCTCCCACGGCTTGAAGGGCAAAAAGAATTCAGAACAACCAACAGCAGAAAAGAGCTAAGGCTGGCTATGAAAGACACACAGTGCCTGAGGGGTCGGGGATTAAAGCTTGAGGGAGAGGAATTCAATGGTTTGGAAAAAAATTCTTTATAGTAATTTATACTATGAATATTGACTAAAAAAATCAGATTCAGATAGTGAAAATTACATGGCCATCTTGACTAATGTGTACCAATATTATGAGCATTGAATAATATACATAAAATAGTTATTTGGAAGCTGCTTTTCTTTATGCTGCTGCAGCAGAAAGTATTTTGTTGCCAAACATCTCAGCTCCTCACGCACATGTTATTGAACTAGAAAATAATTTCTTTTGGTTAACTATTCTTGACCTCAGGTATTGGTTTTGATTTAATTCATAACTTAACAAAATTATTATGGGTGCTTTAGTGGTGGCTTAATTAACTTAAACAGAATTCAGGGAAAAGTGAGTCAAACCTTTTATTTAAATTGGTCCAATTTAAAGTGACTATATATTGTAATCCAAAGCAATATGTAACTCATATGGGGTGTGCAACCTTCTGTCTTGGCACCATTAATTGTTTAGGCTGAAGTAGTTTTCAGGCAAAAAGAATTGTTGCTCAAACAATATATGAGATGTGATAGAAATATATGGTGAATAAGTAAAAAGTTATTATGATACATTGCCATTATTCCCCTCAAAATACTCCACTTTGTTTCAAACACGTTTATTCCATCATTCTTTACATTTTTCTGAACCATTTATGAAATTCTCTTCCATGTGTTTATCAGGCATGATTGCAAATATAGCAGGAACTGGTGCCAAATGCCATCCAAACCAAGAGGATTAAAAAGTACATCTGGGTAAAGCAACCCAGGAATCAGATGCTCTTGGTGGATGTCAGTAAGTTCTGTAAGGATTTTGGGGTGATAACACTTGAGTAGTTGAGTTCGAGAAATGATAGGTGAGTGAAGAAAAAGTACATGGGGGTGTGAAACTGGGGATGCAGGCGAATGATCAGTATCATCCCTGCATCCCTACTGTGACCAGGTAGATGAGGTGCAAGAGCAGGAAGAGGACCAGCTGTGTCTCTTCACAATACGCCAGCCCCAGGAGGATGAAGTCAGACACACTGGTGGAGTTCCATCTACTCATGGTTCTGCTGCACCTATCTGTTGAATAATTATATCTGATATTTAGCCTGAGTGATGTCAAAAATACTTTAATGTATTAATTACAAAACTTCTCAAAATTTATTTTAAAAGGCAAAAGAGAAAAAGGGTAGAAACAATACAGAATTTCAAAAAAATGTAAGAAATCAACATTAGTTAATATATTACATATTGTTATCTTAGAAGTAGTTATTCAGGTTACAAGATCCAGGCATAAAAAATGATCATACAATCAAACAGTGACAGCACAAGCTATTCTTATTGATGAACTAACAGAGAATTAGTAGTATAGTTATCTGTCTTTCACACTTATACATACATACATTTATATGCATATACCTACATACATATAATCTTTTTCTTTCTTCCATTTCTCCTTTCACTTATTCCAGTTGTTCTTTAATTTTGAGTACTTTCTTTTGCTCTCATTATTACAATAACTATTGTACATTTGAATCTTATTACACTTTCAGTTTTTTATTATTATTGTTTATTTTTTACATTAGGGAGGTGATATGATATTTGCAAGTCTGAGTCTGATTTATTTCCCTGATGAGTATAGTCTCAAGTTGCCTCCATTTACCTATAAAAGTCTCAAGATCATCCTTTTTATAGCTGAGTAATATTCCACCTGTATAAAGATACCACATCTTTTTCATTCATTCTGTGGTTGATGGGCATTTTGGTTGTTTCCAAGATTTAGCTATTACAAATTGTGCTGCTATAGACATGGGTGTACATATGTCACTGTGACATGACATTTTCAATTTTTCTGGGTAAATACCCAGAAGGGGAATAGTCAGATTGAGTGGGACTTCCAATCCTAGTTTTTTGAGGGATCTCCATACTGATTTCCACAGTGGTAGCACCAGTCTACATTTCCACCAACAGTGGAGAAGTGTTCCTTTTACCCCACAGCCCCGCCAACATTTGTTATCAGTTGATTTCTACAAGCCTTTTTAATAATATAGTTTAATATTTCTTGAAGTTGTAAGGATTTTACTGAATATCATGAAAAAAAGTAATTGAAATGTATCAGTATGGATACAAATGTATCAATACAGATACAAATATTTGCTGCTAATATTTATAACCATATCAATAGGGGCTCCAGACAATTTCTGATAATAGTTTAATAAATTACAGCCTAAGTAATAATAACGAACTTGAAAAAACTGTGAATGCTTTCATTAGTCAAAACAGGAATCTCTATGAAGATAACTTACTCCAGTAAGTATGTGTACAATTTATATCAGAGCAAGAGCACAGAGACAAACCTCTGACATGAAGCTAATTCCACATTAACAACGTGATACAACCAAGATATTTTCATTGCAAAGTACATAACTTAGAAAACTTTGTTCCTTATAGCAACATTTTTCTGCAAGCCTGATGAAGAATTCCAGTTGTTGAGCTTTTATAATATTCACTATGAGTGCAATTAAGAGCAAAAATGTATAATAGATATTGTGAAATAGGAAGAAGTTGTTTAAGAGAAAGGGAATCTAGGTAAGGGGATGGAGTAATAAAGAAAAGGAAAAGAAAATAATGAGAAAAGGAGGATAGAATTGAAGTCAAATTTGTAAATAGGGCAGGAAAGATAGGAAAAAAAAGAAAATGAACTATATCATTTACAGTTGATTACTTTAAAAAGTGTCTACTGAACTCATTGCAAGAAATTCATGTTAGATTTAGGGCTGATTGTGTCTTTCTGTTCACTTTTCTTTTACAAAATAAAAACAAATCTAAGTGCACTAAAATAGTAAGCCGCATTAAGCAACATGTACTCTACAGATGTAGCAGATGTTTATACACAGACAAACCACACTGGGAGTTCTGCCCCATTTCACTGATGCCTTAGTATGTCCTTTTATCAGCTGGGAACACTCAGTTTGCTTAGTGAGGGGTGGAACATAGAGTATATAACACATGTAGATGTTAGTCAATAAAATAACTTACAATAGTCAAGGGAGACTATGATATTTCAGTTATTCAATTAAGATGTCATAGAATACACAGTATTCTAATGATTAGATAAATCTAGAATGTTGCATCCAAATTAGTTTTATAGGCAAAAAGGCAAATATTTGGGTGAAATTATTTTTTAACAGAATATTAAAGAGCGTTGAATCATTTCATGATTTTCTTTGAATTTGATTTTTGCAATTTTTTTTCTAATAAGAATGACTTCCTTCTGGGGCCAAGCCATACTTTTAAGTATAAAATATTTCCAGATGGAATTTGATATTCCGTACTTCATATTATAAGTAAAATATTACCATTATATCTGTCAACATACCTTTTCCAACAACTTAGTAATAATTTACTGACTGAACACTTTGATGAAAATGTTATTCTCCTCAAATTTATATATCACATATCACTGTGAAAAGATAATATATAAATTTCAGCTATAGTTCTGAGGATTAAAAAATAGGTGAATTGGGTATGGGTTTTCCAAGGCTAAAAAATTCTTTTTGTGAATTTTTGTCCTTGGAATCAGGCCAAGCAATTGTCCCTGGAAATTTTGCCTTGAAGATGACCTAATGTTGCATTATCCTGAATACTTATTACATGAGGTGCCCTGGAACTATTAGCTGGGGAGGGAAGACACCGTCCTGTTTTTATACAGACCCTAAATTGGTTACCTTTCAGATGAAACTTCCTATAAAGTTTCCATTTGATCAAGAGTTCAACTGAAAGCAGTTTAACTCAAAAAAAAAAAAAAATGCACGCACCAAAGCCCCGAAATAAAATATATCAAAAAAACAGAATTATATCATCAAAATGTTCAACAACTTGTTTTTAGTGTTTCATTGCGGAGAGTAATTTGAATTTAACAAGATGTTAGAGAGGTAAGCTTTGAAAAGGATTTTATTCAGCAGCATTTTCTCAGAGTAAGTATCACTCTTCAAATTGAAGGGGGTTAGGCCATGTAAACAAAACTAAATTTTGTCAGAGAAATTGAGGTATGGGTACCATTTAGACCTGACTTGAGTAACGTTAAGGTTCGTGAAACGAGAACATAAAGTTGGTGGAATAAAAGTTTTAGCAATGTATATAATATGAAAATATATTTCAAAAATAAATTTACTAGTGAGTGATCAAGTTGGGAGAAGACACTGCTCACAGAGTGGGAGGTGCACACCGCCTTGTCTGCACACAAAGCGGCAGAAACACTTTCTCGGAAGAAGGAATGGGTTCATTCAAACTCCTGAAAATCTTCCTGTGTTTAGTTGCTTTTCTACCCAGTGCTTTCACATCCAGATTCCTCCAGGCTCCTTTCTCTTTCAAGTTTAAACCAGACCATAAGCTCCGGAGCGGCTCTGCGGATTCCGCTTAGAGGGGCGCGGTGATTTCCTGGGACAGCATCGCTTCTCTGCGCAGTCCTCTGAGTGGAGGAGAGAACGGGGTGGACGGTGCCGCTCTCAGCAGGAGGATGTGAGAAACAGCCTGGCTTTAACACAACCCGCATGCGCACAATTCATTCCAAATTAAATTTCAGTTTCAAGATTTTTAAGGATTATACGTGGATATAATCTTAATATGCCTCACTTAAATTCACAGTAGTAAATTTAATTGTTAATTACTGTCAAACAGCTTTGAAAAGTAAGGGACAGTTAATAACACAATAAAACTGAGTTGAAACTACTTCATTACATATCCTTCATCAGTTTTGCTAAAAAAAATTGTGGTCAGGAACAAAGGTTTCTAAGGTTCGTTTTTGCAGTTAAAATATATTTTGTTAGAGTCACACTGTTAGTATGGAATTGCTGTCATCTCAGATGTTACATTCTGAATCCTTTCTCTGATACAAATGACACAGGTGTGCACTAGCGTCTAAGTAAATTATCTTCATATGGTTTGAACATGTTGAGTAAAGAAAGTATTCACAAATATACCAGGTTCATCCTTCCTGAGTACTAATCTTTTAAAACAGTAGCAGCAAATGTGAAATTATATCCATATCTATACATGACAATTTTTTTTCACTTGTGCTCAGTAAATCCATGTAATCTGTACAAACACTATACTAGTCCATTAAAAGTTTTGTCATTCACACAATAAAATATTTTTGAAGTAACTCAGGCTAAATGTCAGATATGATTATTCAACAGTTAAGTGCAGTGGATAGCATGGACAGACAGAACTACACCGATATATCTGACTTCATCCTCCTGGGACTGGTGGATTCTGAAGAGACACAGTTGGTCCTCTTCCTGCTCTTCCTCCTCATCTACCTGGTCACAGTGCTGGGGAATGGAGGGATGATACTGATCATTCGCCTGGATCCCCAGCTTCACACCCCCATGTACATTTTCCTCACTCAGATGTCATTTCTCAACCTCAACTACTCAAGTGTCATCACCCCTAGAACCTTACAGAACTTACTGACTGCCATCAAGAGCATCTCATTCCTGGGCTGCTTCACTCAGTTGTACTTTTTTACACTCTGTGCTGGTGTCAAATGCTTTCTTCTCTCCTCCAAGGCCTAGGATCACTATGTTGCTATCTGCCGCCCTCTCCACTATCCAGTCATTATGTCCAAAAGACTGTGCTATGCCCTGTTTGCTGGTTCTTATATTACTGGCTTTGTGGATTTCACTGTTGTCGTGGTTTGCATGAGCAGACTGCATTTTCATTTTTGCAAATCTAATGTTATCCATCACTTTTTTCTGTGACACATACCCTATTTTAGCCCTGCCTTGCAGTGACACATATGACATTGAAAATATTGTATTCATTTTTGCTGGTTCCACCCTAATAGTGTCCCTCATCACCATATCTGGATCTTATGTGTCCATTCTCTCCACTATTCTGAAAATTAATTTCACTGCTGGAAAGAAAAAAGCCTTCTCTACCTGTGCCTCTCATCTCCTGAGAGTCACCATCTTTTACAGCACCATGATCTTTACTCATTTAAAACCCAAGGAGTCTTACTCCCTGGAAACGAATCAGGTGGCTTCTGTGTTTTACACTATTGTGATCCCCGTGCTGAATCCTCTCATCTGCAGTCTCAGAAGCAGCGAAGTAAAACACGCTATAGTTAGAATTATGCAGAAAAGAGAGGCCTCCAGGCAATTAAAATAACAGTATTGCTATTCATTTGCATTTGTGCAGTTGCCTTTTTATTTTTTATTCTTCTGGGAAATTCTTTGATCCTTATTTAAAAATAATCGAATCCCTTTTTTTATTTCCCTCTCCAGCTGCCCTTTACTTAACAAATATTATCTTGAATATTTTCAGGCACAAGTTCTAACAAGTTCATATTGTAATTTAAAGTCATGAAATGAGTGTTAATTCTAAAATATAAAGAGACCTGTACTTTGAAGAAAAAATTTTTGTGCAAAATGAGAAAAATTTTGCAGTTTTAAGATATATAAATGTAATTTTTATTTACTCAATTTTATAGAATTTTATGATGAAAAAGCACTTCATTTGTCCTATGTCATTCTATTTGATTATCAACACCAAGGTATGGGGCAATGGGTTTCAAATGAAGATTATGCATTTAGATTCTAGATCTGACACTTCTTTCATATTCAACCCACACTAATTCCCTGAAATAGTACTGTTCAGCATGCCCATCCACACATGATCTACAATATCTCCATGTCCTCTGATTAGAAGATGGATACAAAATTTCTGGGACAATACAATAAATGCTGGCCATTATTACATGAAGACGTTGATACTTCTTGTATTTTGATATAATATATATTGTGTATTTCTGAATAGTACTCCTTTATGTTTTACAGACCTCTTTTATTCAATTTAGCTTACAAAGAAACAAACAGCTGAAAAAAATTAGGCAGTAGTACCCGTTTTTGGATTCTGAATAAAGTAATATACAGTACTCAAATGAAGTTATAGGAAGTGATATATCTTAATGTTGAAAACAATTTGGACAATAATTATTAAAGCAGACAGAGACATTTTGTGTATTGTTGATTGTTTCATGCATGCTTTTCTAGGCCGGTGGTTATGAATATATATCTATGTACATAGAACTTAATTCCTATAATTCCTGTATAATCTTGGTGGCTTTCTTTATTCAATTTAAAGTTTAGTATCTAATAATCTCTGGGTAATAAAAGCCTGTAAGATTAACATGTATACTGTGGTATGAGCAAAATTAAGACTCTCATCGTGTAGAGCTTTGAAGTTGAAATGTTGTGAATTTTCTGATTTATAAATCTGTGAGCAATACTAGCTGTTAGGTGTTCCTGTGAGCCATGCTAAAGCCTCTCCTTTCTGTGACATGATGAGGGGCCTCAGTCACCTGCTTCAGTTTTTTTGAACCAGGAATTGAACTCAGGACCTTTTGTTTGCCAGTCAGGCACTTGTGCCACTGAGATATACAGTTTTCTATAAAAATAAAGTAATTATTATTGTGTTTGTTTCATTTGTAATACTTTTTAAATAAAACTGTTGGAAAGAAAAGTTGGCAATGTATTAAAATATGTGACATTTCATAAGAGTAGATAAAGTAGAGGGATAAAAATCTAATTTTAAAAATATATTACCTCTACATTCATCACTTTAATTAAAAATTTTCCTTTGTTTTTGAGATTATTTTATAATATATCGTTCCACTTTTCTTTTCTTTTTTCTTTTTTTTTTTTTCCGCGGCACCGGGGATTGAACTCACAACCTCGCGCCTGCCTGACAGGCGCATAAGCCGCTGAGCAAAACTTCCTGCCCTGGTTTTTTGAGGCAGGGTCTCACTGCGTAGCTTAGACCGGCCTTGCGCTTGCGTTGTAGCTCAAGCTGGCCTCGAACTCACAATGCTCCTCCTACCTCAGCCTCCCGAGTGCTGGGATTAAAGGCGTGCACCACCACGCCCGGCTATGGTTCCACTTTTCAAGTAAGTTATTTTATTTAAACTTGTGTAGCAGTTATTACAATGGTTCTTTTACTCCAAATATGATTTTACCAATTTTTTTTAATTCAGGCTATTTTTTGTTAAAAAATTTCATTAATATTGTGTTTCTAAAATGCTGCATATTTATTTTAAAAATTAATATTGATCAAGTTCTAATAATTTAAGGCAGTTACTTAGTTTATACAAATACTTTAAAATGTACTACATTTCTCCAATTTTCAAATCAGTGACAAACTATAATTTTACATCATTATTACTTCAAATCATTGTTTACTCTACCTTCAATACCTGTCTTTCCTAGAATGCATATTTGCACATATTCCTGGTTGTGTTCCTTTATGATTAAGGTTCAGATTTTAATAAATATTCATTGTTCAGTATATTCTTAGGGGTTTTCCCTCTCCACTTTCCATTCTTTAGTTATTTTCATAAGGTGTAGTTTTACATTATACTCTTTTGTATGTATTTTTATGATATAGAAAATATTATTCTGTCAGATTTTGTTGGCAAACCCATCAGTGACTTTGTAGACAATATTTAAACTAAAGAAATTCTTTAATTTTAATGAAATAAAAACTAACAAATTTTATTTATTACACAAGGTGGAAAACATATTACATTATTATATAAATGTAATGAAATCTATTGATCTATCAGAGGCATTGGGTGAAACTGAGCAACACGCAGGCATTGGGCAGCCGTGCATCCAGGAGCAAGGGCTGGGTATTTAAGGAACTTGGGACCACAGTCAGGATCTGTACTCAGATTATACAGACTCCCTGTTATAGAGATCGTTCTCATTCCCCAACACAGGGCAGACTGGAGTGTCAGGTTTGCCAACAAAAGGATTGACAGTTGCTGCATGTGTGTGTGTAATGGTGCTAGAATTGCAGCTCTTGGTTGGGCTGCTCTAGAGGGTCACTGTGCTGTCACATTCTCTCCTGGCCAGGGTGGTTTCACATGGTTTCTGCACTGTTGTTAGAGGAATGTGCACCGCAGTGGTGCTGTCTGAGCTGCACACTGGGATATCAAACTCAGTCACAACTATCCAAAGGAACCAAGTTTAAAAGAATAAACAAAAAAAAAATTGAAAAAAGAAAAAGAAATCAGGGGACAGAAAGCTACCCTGTGAGATGTGGTTGGGGGCTTCGGAAAGTCCAACACCGAGGACCTCTGTCTTCAGTTTCCTTTAACCAGAATGATAAGAGACCCTTCCTTCCAGCTCCACATGGGAACTTGGCAGAACCTGACTAGTTCTCTGGTCACTGATGGGTCCCAGGCCCTAAAACCCTAACCTTGGGTTGCATTATCTCTGTGCACATTCCCAGGTGGGCCTGCTTGTCCTTAACACAGTCTCATCTCAGAAATTTATGGTTTGGTTTGGAAGAACCTTACCTACAAGTTCAAGTTAGTGATTAAGTGTCTACTGCAGTAATATATTTATCACAGAGGGAGAAAAAATGTTGAAACACTAAGAGTTATGTAGTCCTCTCCCCACTCTCAACTCCATTGCATTTCACAGGGCAGTTACCCTGGCTAGGGTGTCTGCTTGGCTGCCTCAGTGCTCTGTGTCTCACCCCTCTATCAGGGACATGGCCTAGATCCCCCATCTCCCAAATGAGTGTACGGTGAAGGTTAAAATAAATGAGATAAGTGGTATGCCTTTAGGGTTCCAGGAGAATCAAAACCCTCTGCAGAGTTCAGGGGCTCTGGTGACTAAGACCGGGGATGTCTCTGGATGGTCCATATTTATTTAGGGGGTTAGAGTGGAAAATACAGGAAACTGAACAGACCTTGGGAGTGGTTCAAGGACATTTCTAAGTAACAAATTATGTTAGTTTAGGAGAACTATCTTAGGAAAAGATTTCCATGTTGCATTTCACTACAGAAGGGAAATGTCTGCAGCTACAGTCTTTGTTTAGTTAACTGGAGACAGGTGTCCTCAGCTGTGATCTTATCTTGCCCTTTGAGATGTCTTATTGTTCTCGGGTGGGTCATGACCAGCCATGCCACACCCCTGCACATGTGCTCAATCTCCAATTCTAATGGCTCCCATACCCCTCCCTTGTCTTGTTCATTGTCCTTTCCAGTAAAGTTTTACCTCTTTCTAGTCAGAATTAGCCAGAACTCCTAATGAGGCCAATCTCTCCCTACACGTAACCCCTTTCTCCTACATAGCCTTCTGCCAGATATATACATTGACTAGTTCATTAATTGGGTTTAATCTCCCTACATTTTTTCTCACTTTCCATTTATAATCCTTTCCTTTCTCTTTTGAAATCCTTGTTTTCTCAGAGTCTCTCAAATATCCCCTCCCTCCTCTTTTCTTATGCATAAATATTCTCATTAAGTCCTATTTTTCTCCTTACTTGTCCCAGCTTCTTACTCTGTCTTTCCGCTGCTGAGTAGTGAAACAATTGGAGAATTTTTCAGAGATGTTTTAAATTACAGTTAATATATGGTTTTGATATGGGGATAACATAGAGCCTCCAAATATTCACATAATAGAAGGGAGATAGTTGAATTCTCAAACAGCTAAATGTCTGATACAAGAGAGAATTCTAAGGAACAGTGGAGATTAAGAGCAGGAAATGTTTATTGGGGGAAAGGAAGCTCCAGTCTAAGAGAGACAGGAGGGGTCATGCATGGAAGTCTGAGAACCCCACTTTATAGAGGAAGCTTTTGAGGGCAAAGTCATAAAATGGATATAAGGTGGGACAAAACTGTGATCAACTAATAAGATTGCAAGTATAGACATTTAGATAATAATTATCCTATAGGAAGCAAATCACATAGAAAGTGTACATGGAAAGAACAAGGGCCTTTCCTGGAGGAGCTGGGTCAGGGTTCTTGTTGGTCCCCACCTAGGTAAATTATGCCTATTTAGAATATCAGTCTTCAGTGCTTGACCTTAGAGCAAGTATGCAGATGTACTCCTTATATCTCGTCTTGAGGTGTGCCCTTCAATTAATGCATCTCCGGAAACAGTTGTAATGTGTTCTCATTTTGTGCACTGGCTCCCTTGGCCTATAATATTTCTGACTAACTATAATATTTCTAACTAAGTTAGCAGCCTATAATAGCTTGTTCTTTGGATATTGACACTACTGTGGCTACTGTGTCATTAAAACAGTGCTAAGAGTTCAATCTTGTGGGAAACTTGAGTAGCAAGGAACTGGCTGCATGTTTTCATTCTGAGACCTACAGTCTAAGACACATCTCAGTGACAAATCCACTTACTTAAAAGATCTACACACAATAGTATTCCAGTGACCAGTGACCTTCAAACTTCAATACACATATATATAAGAGGTCACATAGACTCCAGTGCAATAAGTGTATCTTCAGTATTCTACTCTCAGAAATAGTCAGCTACTAAAAAAAGAAAAAAAAAGAAATGAAAAAATAGAGTTAAACCATGTTATAATTCAAGTGGACCTAATAGAATCTTACAGAGACTTTTAATTTAAAAACAGAGCAATACACAGACTTCAGCATCCCATAGAAATTTCTCCAAATCAGACAATATTTTAAGACCATAAAGCAAGTGTTACTGAACTGAAAAAAACTGAAAAAAATTCCAGGTGTCCTATAATATCACAATATGATAAATCTCTACAACAGCAGCAAAGAAACCACTGAAACAAGGCCAGCACAATGACAGGAAATATATATTATTGAATAATCAAAGGATAATTGAATGAAAGAAAAAAAATTAAAAAGTTCCTATAATTGAATGACAATGAAAATGTGGTATATCAGAAACTGAAGGACACAATGAAAACAGCTCTGAAAATATAGCAGAGAGTGCACACCTTCCCTCCAGTCCTGGTGATCTCAGGGTGCCTCAAGTAATTGGCATTCAGATCTGCATTTGATCACCCTCTGGGCACAATTTCCTAGGAAGATTCCTTAGTCTGATTCAAAGAACAAAAGGTCAAGGACTCTTTTTATTTATGTATTTTTGGCACCAGGGATTGAACTCACAACCTCACGCCTGCCAGGGAAGGCACTTAAGTCACTGAGCAAAACTCCCGGCCCTGGTTTTTTTTTGAGGCAGGGTCACACTATGTAGCTCAGGCCGGCCTTAGGCTAGCGTTGTAGCCCAAGCCGGCCTCGAACTCACAACGCTCAGCCTACCTCAGCCTCCCAAGTGCTGGGATTAAAGGCGTGCGCCACCACCCCAGCTAAGGTCAAGGACTCTTAACAAAAGATGTTGCCTATTCCAGTAGAGACCATACACTGAAAACCAAAATCACTGCATCTTCAATTGAGATACTGTAAATTGTTGCTGAATTTCATTTATTTACTTCTTCAATTGATACAACTACATTGATTTGCAGGGACTAATATTTATATTCAAGTGATCAAGCAGGAAGTTTGGATTATGGTGATGAAGAAGACATTTCCAGAGCCACACTTATTTAATGACTAATTATGGATGGAACAATGCAATGTTTACCGGAAAACATTTTATACTGAAAAGTATGACATGGCTATAGAAGTGAGGCATATTTATTAGAACACAACAGAAAGAAAAAATTCAATGAAGAAAATAAAGGAATTCTTCTTAACATTTTATTTACACCCAAGTAACTTTCCCAATTATTTTCCTTTGGATCCATAATTCTTATTTTGATGTGTACTTATAGCTCTATCTAATATTAAAATCCTGTATATTCAGTCTTATCCTAATATTATAACTAAACATTTAATCTAGCACCTTTTCTCTGAACACTTAACAGTTTTATTATTATTATTATTTTGGTTGTGAGTATTGATTAAAATTTGGATCTATTAATATGCTGTGGTCACGTTTCTGAAGCTAGATAATGTATCTGACTGGCCTTGGAGTTGTAACTCTAAAATTGAAAGTGTACCTGCGACATGTGATTCACATAAAAATTTTAAAGTGGAGAGTAAATGAATGAATGAGTTATGCTTGTCTTATGTGCTTGCATTGCTTAATATTCTTATGTTCACAGTTTTCTGTTAACCTATTTTCAATACAATCTCTACTCTGGTCACAGCTCTCTTGTCCATTACTTTGCTTAACTCTTAGTTTTTGTGAAAGTTCTATGGAAATTGCATGTGGCTAAATTATTAGGGATCAGAACATAGCTCCACAAAGTAATCTCTTTGTCAGACTGAGAACTTGGAAAGTAAGGAATAGGGGAAGGCCTCTGTAACAATATTTCCATAACCTTCCTCTAGTAATACTTGTCCTGATGAACTTTCACACTCAAAGCTAGCTATAGAAACGACCATGCAACTTCTTAAGGTCATATACACTGAATTCCCCAAATAATTCTTCACTTGGAAATCAGTCTCTGGCCTTCTACCATCATTCCTCTGTAAAAACTGCACTTCTTGTGAAACCATGTCATCTAATTCTCATTCTAGAAGGGTCTTGATATGTACCCAAGGGAAGGAAATTCTATACACAGAGGTCAGGGAGTGGGATCATTTGAGTTCTTCCATCCTCAGTCAATTACCATTCTTCCAGATCCCTTTTTCTAATGGCAGTTTTTTTAGTGTGGCCCAGTTTTAATTTAGTATTTAGATAAAATAACGTTTCTTGTATTTTTGAGTCTTCATTTCAACAGTTGTATTTATCATGTAAAACTTTTTTTTAAAAAAGTGGTAGCAAAATTAGTAGTATGTTACAATGATAATTGTTTTAGTATATGGATAGATGCATAGACCATATTTTCATTACTTTCTTTTAACCACAAACTTTACCTCCTCCATTCCCACATTAACTATCTCAGTTCACTACCTCAATTCACTGCTGTCTCAGGAAATTGATTTACTAGTTTCCTGTCTTCTCTTACACATTTATTTTTCAGTTGTTAATGTAAGATGAGATATGTAATATTTAACCTCTGAGAATAACTAATTTTGTTAATATTACAAAGTCCTGTACCATTCATTTGATATTTTCTTATACCTGCATCAAATGGTATTTCTCTTTTTAGTTTTGTTGATATCTTCTATACCTAATTTCATACTGATTTTACTAGTTTACTCTCCCAACAAAAGTGCAAGAGGTCACATTTTTCACTCATCCTTGCCAACACTCACTGTTTTTGTATTAATATTCATGTATTATAGCTGAATACATTAGGGTGTTGTGCTTTGATCCAGTTTGTCATTTTGTGTCACTTAATTAAGAATTATGACAGTTTCATCAAATATATTGTTAAGCATTATGTATTAATTTATTTCACTTTGTTCTTTTTCTAGTGTTTGTTTCATATCTGGGTTTTGTTTCTCTATTCCTTTGGTCTCATGACTATGACTCCCCTCTTTATCTGTTTCGAAGATTCCTATGAAAATTTTTGGAATAATTACTCATTTGGTAAGTATTTTTTTAGACTTTTCTTTGAAGATCTTCGTCCCCTTCGATTTGATTAGTATAGTAGTGGAAGTTTGTGATCATTTTTTTCAGGTCTTAAAATACATCAGCTTAAAATCTTCTGATTTTTAGATTTTCATTTGAAAAATCTTGAGTTTTGCCTCTGAGTTAGTAATCGTGAGTGGTTTAGTATTTCTTTATATTTTTAATGTTCTATATCTAAATTTCTTGGCCATTTGACTATGGTATGCTATGAGGAGTTTCTTTTTTAGTCATGTTTATTTGGTTCTGTTTCCTAGATCAGGAGAATTTTCTCCTATAATTCCAGTGAATAGATGTTTTATATCATCAGCCTGTAGTGTGTCCTCTTACTTGAGTCTTCACTTGGTTCTTTTAGATTTTCAAAGAGCTCTTCATTAGTTTTCTCATTACTTCTCATTCTTTATTGTTTGTGCCCCTGGTCCAACACATCCAGTTTGCCTTTTAATTCTGATGATATTCCTTGTGATTCATCTGAGCTATTTTTGAGACCTTCACGTGGATTTTTCATTTGAATATTTGAGGATTGTCTTCTAGGATTCATGGTTCCTTTCCAGAGTCTCTATTTTTACTGAAGCAGTCTACACATATTGTACCATGATTTTCTATTTGATTCCTTCTGTTCTCTATTGTATCATCTTTGATCTCATTAAATATTGTTTGATTAACTCAGCTCCTTGTTTGCATCATGTTTAGTATAACTGATTGTTTTCTGTGCCACTTTTTAAAATTCTTTGAAATTTCTTCGACTGCAAATCAGTGGGATCAATTTTTGAAAAAGATTATGAAATTTGGAAAAAATACTGTTTCCCTGTTTTTTGACAAGTCTTTGTGTGTGTATGTGTGTGTGTGTGTGTGCACGTGTGTGTGTGCACATGTTGAACTTTGAAATCACTGGGAATGAAGAGTGCAATATTTATTGTATGGTGATCTTTTGACTGTCTTTATCCTTGTGATTGTGTCTTTGGCTGTGGGGGCCTCAGCATGAAAACCTGCAGACAACACCATGGTAATCAACTTTGGCACTAGATTGAACTCTTAGCACTGTTTTATTTTGTTTTTTTAAAGAAACAAGTGAACTTAATTTTCTTTTTCTTTTTTTTCTTAACATCAAGTACATTTATTAGAAAAGAATAAAGTTATGAAATACCCTCATATCTTTCCTTAAGAAATTAAAAATAAAAGACAAAATAAAACCAAGAATAAATACAAGAAAATAATAAACATCAGAAAACACAATCCCTTATCAAAATGCCATCATCATTTTTCATAAAAATTGACATTTTGATTCTTACATTTCTGTAGATACACAAAACACTCAGAATAGTCTAAATAACTTTGGTAAAGGAACAAAATTAGAACCCCAACCCTCCCCAATTCCACAATTTATCACCAAGTTGCACCAATCTTGACAAAACAACATTGATATAAGATAAGCAAACCACCAGGGTACTAATATGAAGTCCCAAAATAGATACCCACACAACAGGCAAAAGATGCAAAATCAATAATTGGAGAAAGAATTGTACCTTCAATAAGGCTATGCTAAAACAACTGGATATCCACATGAAAAAAAATCCCCAAATCTTATAGCACAACAAAAATTTCTTAAGACATCCAAAAAACAACTCAAAAATGGCTCACAGTGGGTTAATTAAAGTAGAGGCAGGTGTGACCTAAGTCATTGCTTTGGCTGAGGTCATTCTTTCTGGGACAAAACAACTGGGACAAGGTGTAGAAGGGAAGACAGAACCTATAGAGATGTTCGGTGAAGGGAGGCATTGAATTTACTTCTGGACAGGCCATGTGGATGACAAGGGAGGCCATTGTACTCTGGTTTAACTATCTTAACATTTTTATATACATATACATACGTAAGTTTTCTTTCAGCTTGTCACACTAATGCAACAATAAAATATTTGCATATATGTGACTTATTTATTTCACTAATAAGTATGTTCTCAAGGCACACCCATTTACTTATAAAGGTGTCTAGTTTATCATTCTTTATAGCTGAGTAGTATTCCATTATACAGAAATGTCATGTCTTTTTTATTCATTCCTCAGTCGATGGGCATTTAGGTTATTTCCAACATCTGGCTATTATGAACTGCTGTTGAAATTTTTTTCACATATTTATTTGCTGTTCATTTTAAAAGTGTGTGTTCATCACAGATGCCCATTTTTGGATTTGGTCTTTAAATCTGGGAGGACTGATTTTTTTCTTTATACAATCTTGATAGTAGTCCTTTATCTCAGGGACACTTGGCAAACATTTTCTCTCACTCTGTGGGTTGTCTGTTCATTCTATTTGTGGTTTGTCTTGCTGTGCAAAAGGTTTTCAGTAGGATGAAATCCCATTTGTTGATTCTTTGTGATAGTTCCTGTGCAATCTGGGCTTTATTCATAAACTCTTTACCTACACCAATGTCTTCAAGAGTTTTACCTACTCTATCTTTCAGCAAATTTATTGTTTCTATTTTAATACTGTGATCTTTAATCCATTCAGATTTTAGCTTAGTACATGCTGAAAGATATGGGTCCAGTTTTAATCTTTGGCACTGTTTTCCATGGCAGAATATCCACCATTCATGTCAATATCTGAAGAACGAAGCATATATCAACATGCAATTTAAAACTTCTTTGAAAAAGTCTCTGATACTTCACTATTCAGGAATAGAAAGAGAGTATAAGAAGATGGGAAAAGCTAGGGGCAGAAAAGGTCTTACTGAGGATATTTATGCATAACAAAAAAGGAAGGATGGGATATTTGAGCATGTATGAGAAGAGAAGGAATAAAGAAACAGGGAAAGGAATAAAAATAGAAAATGGGAAAAATAGAAATTGAACTCAGTGAAAAAACTAGCATATACATGATTCTAATAGAGTGTTATGTAGGGGAAAGGAGTATGTAGGCTGGGAAAAGCCTCATTAGGTTGCCTAGTTTATCCTGACTAGAAAGAGTTAAAGCTTTCCTGGAGGGAGCAATTAACAAAGCAAAGAAGGGCTGAAACCCAGAGCACTGAGCCAGCCAGGCAGGTGCCATACCCAGGAGAGCCATCCCTCCCTCCTGCAGTAAAATGCAGTGAAGTTGAATGGGAGAGAGGACTATATCGCTCTTGCTTAGTTCATATTAATTTTTTTCTCACTCTAGGGTAAATATATTACTTCACTAGATGCTTAATCACTAACTTCAACTTCTATGGAAGTTTCCTCCTAACCAATCTATAAATTCCAGAGATAAAGATCTGTTAAGGAAAACTGGGCACAGTTAGGGTTCTGCACTTAGTAAGTGTAATACCACCTTAGGGTTTCAGGGCCTGGGTTCCATCAGTGGCAGTCCAGAATCAATCAGGTTGTGACATATTCTGGTATGGAGCTGGGCGGGAGGTTCTCTATCATTCTGACAAAGGTCCTCAGATCTCAACCTTTCCAAAACCCCTAACCACATCTCAGGGGGTAGCTTTCTGAATCTTACTTGCTTGCAATTAAGTGTTTTTATTTTTCCTTTTAAACTTGGTTCCCTTATTTCCTAGTGGATGAGTTTACATTTCCATTGAGCTACTCAAGACAGTGAAGCTGCGGTGCACAGCCCCAGACACAACAGTTAGGAAGCCACATGAGACTGCCATGGGAATGAGAGTGCCACAGGGGTGATACTAGAATCTCTAAATACAATACAAGGGAATATTGTAACTCCCAATCTGTCAGAGATCTGAAATGCTGAATATGTGACGTCTAAAAATTGAAGAATGAATTGTAGGAACATAAGAGGTTGAGAGTTGGAAGATATAGAGAGGCTAGAAAGCTCCTGTCAGGCAAATAGGAGAGGTCTCAAATGGCTACCCAGGAAACCACTCTATAAGGAAATTTTATAGAGCAATACTCACGTGGTTACAACATGGGTTACAGCTTTGATTAACCAATAAAAGTATAGTATAGTTGCTTACAAAATTGTGATCCAATGGGGAAATAAGTCATGCAACACAGGTACATGGAAAGAGTAAATATTTTTTTCCAGGAAATGATGAATCTGGAGGTCTTGTTCATCCACCATGGTGACTCGTGTCTATCTAGGTTTCATTAGCCTGAATTTTTGTCTTTCAAAGTAGTATACAGGCCTGGTCATCTTGTCTTTACCTTGAGGCCTTGTCTGTAACAGATGGGTCTCTGGCCACAGTTGAGATGTGTGTCACCTTTTTCCTTGCTCTCTAGAGATCTTAGACTATCTCAATGCATATAATGTTTCTACTTGATTTAGTGTGTAAAAAGAGAAGATAACAAAAGAAGGTAACACCTTGCAGCAACAAAAACAAGAGTATTAATTTATAGTTACACACACACACGCACAAGAACCATTCCTCCTTGTGAGGCCACGCCAGGCAGTTCAATCTCCTCAGCTTTTGGGAATGAGGGCGGTGGGTAAACAAAATATCTGCATAATCTCTGTGCAGATCATGACCATGAGCCCCAAGTTACTTAAATACAGAGCCCTTGTTCCTGGAAGCATGACAATCCAATGCCTGTATACTGCTTTGTTTTGAATGCCCCCAAGAGATCATTAGATTATATTACCTTTAAGTAATAATGTAAGAAAATGCTTTCAGCATAATGTAATAAAGAAATATGTTAGCTTAAATGTAATTAAAAGTAAAGAATATCTTTAATTTAAAAGTTCTCTATGAAGTTATACATTCTATTGATGAGTTTATTAATAAAAACTGATAGAATATATTTTCTAAATCATAAAAATGTATATAAGTGAGTAAAAAGTAAAACTATGATTATAAAAATACTGGAGAGTGGAAATTGGACAATTGGTAGATCCCATAAATATAAAAAATGACTAACATTTATGTGATGAAAGAAGAGCCCTAACACTATATTGAAGAATAAATACTTAAGAAATTCTTAACAATAAACACAAAGAAATACAACCAGGAATATCTACAAATATAGATTCTTGAAAAGACAGACATTGTAAGTGGAGGAAATAAACATTCGAAGCAATATTAATATAATAAAAGGCAGCAAGGTCCTTGTGGTGAAACACTCTGTGGTGTGCTCCGCCTAGCTGCCTGGATCTCAGAGATTCTGAACCCCACCCAGTAAGGTGTAGGGTCCAGCTACACATTCCAAGAGTGAGCCCTCACGAGCTGCACAGAGGATCAATCTCTGCCCAGCCCAATGTCCTAGCACAATGCACCAGGGGAGTATGTGGCCAGTCTTGCAGCACACAGAAGTACTGAACCCAGCCCAGCCAAGACCCCCAGAGCTGCTAATCAGGGAGCAGCCAGCACAGCTGCAGGGCCTTGGAGAACTTGAGCGCTGCCCATTAGAACACAAGGTGAAAGTGCCATTCTTCAGCAGCATGGCTGTGAGGCATGTGCTAGAGGTTGCGAACCCCACCCAACCAGGAGAAAGGCCCAGCACTATACACCTGGGAAATGCCCAGGCTTGCCTCGTGCTCCAGAGGCTCTGAACTCATTGTAGCTAGAAGCAAGTTCCTGGTAGTGCCACATTCCAGGGTGCACTCTGCCTAGCCACCTGGGTCCCAGAGATTCCAAACTCCACCCAGCCAGTCTGAAGGTCCAGCAACACACCCCAGGGGTGCTAGCCACCTGGGATGTGGAGGTTTTGAATGGTACACAGTGAGGTTATAGGCCCTGGAAACAAGCTCCAGGGGTGTGCTAACTACAAGGAGGATACAAACTTTGTCCAGCCCAACATCCCCGAGAAACCCAACAAAGTACATCAGGGTAACATGTGGGCAGCATCACAGAACACAGAGCACAAGGATCCAGTGCCATAATCTGGGGGTGTGCCTCAGCTAGCCATGGAGTTATTGGAGTATTGAAGCTCTACCTAACACAGTGTTCCAGTGCAATCCATTGGGAGACTGCCTGTCCAGCCACACAGATCCCAGAAGAAAATCATGAAACAAAAGAGCAAGAGGCAGCCTCAATCCCTCTGCCCCCTGAGAAGAAACCCAAGAGACATTTAAATGGAAGACACTAGGAGTCACACAACTGAAATTTCTGAAGTGATAGCAAATGAAGTAAAGAAACAACTCCATGAAGCTATAAACTCAAATCAGAAATAATCTCTCAGCTAAAAAATGAAATGACAGTCATTATGAAAGAAATGCTGTGTGTATCTAAACAAGATCAACATAAAAAGATAGAAGAGCATAAGAAAATGATGGTAACTTTGAATGAAGAAAATACACAAATACAATGCATGAAACAGATTCAAAGAGAAAGTCAGGAAATGAAAAATTCCCAGATAAATTGGCAAAACTGCTTGAATGAAGCTTAAGATAGAATCTCAGACCCTGAAAACTGCATGGAAGCTTGCAATCATGAAAGAAAAGATCTCTTAAAAATAACAAGGAACCAGGAAACAACAATTCAACAGCTGCAAGATGATGCCAAGAGAAATAACATAAGATTAATAGATATCATTGAAAAAGCAGGGGTCAATACTAATGACCTGTGAAGACTAATTGCAGAAAAAGTAGCAGAAAATTTTCCAAACATGGGAAGAGAATCCGATATACACATAAATGAGGCATATAGAACCCCAATTACCAAAACCAAAATAAATCTTCACCCAGGCATATAATAATTAAGGTATCAGAAATACAGCACAAGAACAGAATACTAAAAGCTGTCAGAGAAAAGAAACAGATCACCTATGAAGGAAAGCCTATCAGAATCATGGCAGACTTTTCAACACAAACCTTAAAGTCAAGAAGAGCTTGGAGTGAAGTATTTCAAATCCTGAAAGAAAACAACTTTCAAACTAGATTGATGTATCCTGGAAAACTATTTTTAAAAACTGATGGAGAAATAAGATACTTCCATGACAAAGAACAACTGAAGAAATTTATGGCCACCAAACCAACACTACAAAGAGTGCTGAAAGACACTCTAGAAAGACACAAAGATAGCTACAATCTTAAAAACAACAACAAAAGGAAACCACTAAGCAGGGCAAACAGACAGAAAATGTAGGAAGCCAACAACAGAAAGATATTATGACAGGCATGACTCAGTACATATCAGTTATATCAATCAATATAAATAGTCTCAACTCACAAATAAAAGGAAACAGACTGGCAGAGCAGGTTAAGAACCAAAATCCAACAATATGCTATGTACAAGAAACACATTTAACTCAAAAGGAAACTCACAGACTAAAAATCAAAGGATGGAATACAATAAACATTCCGTGCAACAGGAACCCAGAACAAAACAGGGGTAACTATTATGTTTACAAACAATCTGAACTGCAAACCAAGAATGATCAAAAGCAGTAAAGAAGGTCACTACGTACTTGTTAGGGGAAAACTTCAAGAGGAAGAGATTACAATCATAATTATATATGCACCGAATATGGGAGCACCCAACTATGTAAGACAATTCTTACTAGACATGAAAAACCAAATAAAGAATAATACAGTTCTAACAGGAAACCTTAACATCCCACTGTCACAGGGAGACAGATCAACCAAACAAAAAATCAGCAAAGAAATAACAGAACTAAATCAAACTTGTGAACAAATGGACCTAGTAGATGTGTACTGAGTGTTCCACCCATCAACATCAGAATACACATTCTTCTCAGCTGCACATGGGTCATTCTCTAAAATAGATTATATACTGGTCCACAGAACATGTGTAAGTTAGCAAAAGAATTCAAATAATCCATACATGTTATCTCACCGTAGCCCAATAAAATTAGAAATGAATGATAAAAAACCCCCACAAGAACCCCATAAACACATGGAAATTAAATAATACTCTCCTAAGCAATCAATGGGTCATAGAAAAAATTAAAGAAGCAATTAAACAATATCTACAATTGAATGAAAATGCAAAAACAAATTATTGGAACCTGTGGGACACAATGAAAGCAGTGCTCAGAGGGAAATTTATAGCACTATACTCCCACATCAGAAAAATGGAAAGAACACACATGTATTGGGTGATATACTATGTCCTCCCAAGTCCTCATATACTTTTGATGGGGCTGAGTTCATTGGTTTGTTATTGGTTTGTTCTCTTGCACAGGGATTGGCAATGTGAGTGCTAAACCTGTCCAGGGGTGGAGCTGACATACAGTGTAAGGGAAGGTGGGTCTTCCTCTTGTGCTTCTGCTTTCTCTGCTGCCAGTGTGCCTTGCAGCTTGCAGCTGCCATGAATAGCAGCCCCACCACATCATGCTGACTTGGAGCCAACTAAGTATGGACTCAAACTCCCAAGAAACTGTAAGAATCAACCTTTCCTTCCCTAATTTGGGTGTCAGGTATTTTGTGTCAGCAATGAGCGAAAAGTAACTAAGACAGAATTTGGTACCAGGAGTGGGGTCATTGCTGCGACTATTCCTGACCATGTGGTTCAAGAACATTTGGAAATGGCTTGCGGGAAAAGTTTGCAAGGGTTTGGAGATGTCACCTACATGCTTAGAGCTGGAAAAGCTTAGGTGGTTTTGTATGGGAGATTCTGGTCAGAGTTCAGAAGACTAGAAGGCTGATGGAAAGCCTTCCGGTAAAGACCAGGCTCTTGTGGCAAGTGTTTGGAAAGGTGGAAATGTTGCCTGAATGCATAGAGCTGTAACAGTTTAGGTTGTTCTGTATATGAGATTCTGGTCTGAGTCCAGGAGACCAGAAGGCTGATAAAAAGCCTGCTATAAAGACCAGGCTCAGGAAGTTTCTGCTGGGAAGAAGGACCGCATTGGGTGTTGGACTCCACACGATGTGTGTTATGGCTCAGCAGAAAGTTTGTCTGTATTCTGCCCATTCCCAGACACTTTGCCTGAGACTGAGATTAAGGGCAAAGGACTAATTACTCTACAGAGAGAAATTTCCAGGCAACCTAGTGTTGAAATGGTGGTCTGGCTATTGTTGGGGGTGTTTAATCAGATTTATGTTGTGAATAAAGAGCAAGGAGTCTGGCATGGGGATTTAAAATGTGAACTTGGCCAGAAAGCTGTGGACTGTAAAAATCGACTTGAGACCTTGCTTGTTGAGAAGGAGCAAAGAAATAAAAAAGATGGCCTGGGCGCATCCCAGGAAGAAGCAGGCCTACACCCTTTGCAGCTTCAGGCCTTTAAAAGTGAAAGAGTTTGGAGAAAAAAGCGTCAGAGTGCCCTGTCCCAGAGAGATGACAAAAAGCTGCAGAGTGCCCTGTCCCAGAGTGGCAATAAAAAACCACATAGTGCCTTGTTCTGGAGTGGTGACAAAGGCCACAGGATGTTTTAAAAGTGTCACAGCTGTACCATGTCCCAGAATGGAGGCGACCACGCCAGATTCCAGAATGGCAGCAGCATAGAGAAGCTGTTCCTCACAGTCAGGTTGAGAGAGCTCAGTGATCCAGGCAGTCGACCCTTACAGCCAAGAGGGAGGAAAGCCTGGCTACTGCTGCAGCCTGCAGTGGACCTTGATGATATCCATGTGGCACTGGTTTTAAGTACAAGAAAAGGCTAAGGCAGCTTCTGCCTCGTCTGCAGAGAGCAATATGTAAAGATGTAATGGTGAAGCCAAGGAACATAGATCATCCAAGGAAAGCTGTGTAAGTTAAAACTACTGAAAGTGCCATGGGAGTAGAGCCACTCAAACCTTTTGGAACTTGCAATGGGATTGCTTCAGATGCTAAGCAGAGAACTACAGGACTTAATGTTTGCCCTGCTGGATTTTGAACTTGCTTTGGGGACAATCCTTTGTATTTCCCTGTTTGTAATTTTTGAAATGGTAATGTTTATCTTGTGCCTTTAAATGTTGGAAGTGCTTAGGCTCGTTTTCATTTGTACAGGGGATTACAGTTAAGAGTTTGCCATAGATCTCAGAGGAGATATGAGTCTTGGACTTTTCAACAGTGCTGAAACTGTTAGGACTTTGGCAACTCATGGAGAGGGACTAAATGGCTTTTATATTAAGGATGTACATGAGTCCTTGGGGGTCCAGTGGTGGAATGTATTGGGTGATATACTATGTCCCCCCAAGTCCTCACATACTTTTGATTGGACTGAGTTTATTGGTTTTTTATTGGTTTGTTGTCTGGCACAGGGATTGGCAATATGAGTGCTACACCTGTCCAGGGGTGGAGCTGACATACAGTGTAAGGGAAGGCGGGTCTTCCTCTTGCACTTCCACTGTCTCTCTCACCAGTGTGCCTTGCAGCTTGCAGCCACCGTGAACAGCAGCCCCGCCACAACTTGCTGACTTGGAGTTGATTAAGTATGGACTGAAACTCCTGAGAAACTGTAAGAATAAGCCTTTTCTTCCCTAATTTTGGGCGTCAGATATTTTGTCTCAGCAACGAGTGAAAAGTAACTAAGACAACACATCAACAACGTAATGCTGCACCTCAAACTTCTAGAAAAAGAAGAGCAAGTCAAGTCCAAAGCATAAAGAAGGGAGGAAATTATAAAGTCAGAGCAGAAATTAATGCAATTGAAACTGAGAAACCAATGCAAAGAATTAATTAAATGAAAAGTTGGTTCTTTGAAAGAATAAGTAAAATTAATAACCCCTAGCCAACCTTATCAAAAAGAGGAAAGAAAGAACTCAGATTCATGCAATAAGAAATAAAGGGGTGAAATCAATACAGACCCTGTGGAAATACAGAATATCATCAACACCTACTTCGAAAACTTTACTCACATAGATTAGATAATATAGAAGAAATGGAAAGATTCCTAGAAACCTATAAATTACCAAAGCTGACTCAAGAAGATGTAAAATTGCTGAATAACCCAAATTCAGCTAATGAAATTGAAAATATAGTTAAAACCTTGCCACCAAGCAAAAGCGAAAGGGAAGCAAGTCTCCCTATCTCATTCCTGGAAGCAAGTATTACCCTAATGTCAAAACCAGAGAAAGACCCAACCAAAAAAGAAAATTACAGGCCAATCTCCATCATGAACATAGATACAAAAATCCTCTATAAAATACTGGCAAATAGAATACAACAAGTTATCAGGAAGATTATCCCATGATCAAGTGGGATTCATCCCAGGAATGCAGGGGCAGTTCAACATATGCAAATCAATAAATGTAGTACACCATGTCAACAGGGCCAAGGACAAGACTCACATGATCATCTCAATAGATGCAGAAAAACCTTTCCACAATATCCAACACCTAGTCATGATAAAAAAACCTACAGAAAATTGGAATAGATGGTCTCTACCTCAATCTGATAAAAGCCATATATCATAAACCAACAGCCAACATCTTGCTAAATGGAGTAAAACTGGAAACTTTCAACCTAAAATCAGGAACAAGACAAAGATGTCCATTATCACTGCTCCTATTCAATATAGTTTTGGAAATATTAGCCAGAGTGGTTAGAAAAGAGAAAGAAATAAAGGGTATAAGGGTAGGAAAGGAAGAAGTAAAATTGTCACTCTTTGCAGATGATACAACACTCTACATAGAAGACCCCCAAAAATCCATTAAAAGATTCCTAGATATAATAACCAAACAGTAATTTTGCTGAATACAAGGTCAACACTCAAAAATAAATTGCATTCCTGTATACAAACAACAAAGTCACTGAGAGAGAAATGAGGGAAACCACATCCTTCACTATAACATCCAAAAAAATGAAATACTTAGGAATCAATCTAACAAAGGAAGTACAAAAGGTATACAGTGAAAATTGCATTGCTCTTAAAAAGGAAATTGAAGAGGATTTCAGAAAATGGAAAGATATTCCCTGTTCATGGATAGGAAGAACAAACATCGTGAAAATGGCCATTCTCCCAAAATTGTTATACAGATTTAATGCAATCCCAATCAAAATACCACTTGCTTACCTCACAGAGATAGAGAAATCATTCCTGAAATTCATCTGGAACCAGAAGAGACCTAGAATAGCAAAGGCAATTCTGGGCAACAAAGGGAAGGCATGAGGCATGACAATCCCAGACTTGAAACTATATTACAAAGCTACTGTGATAAAATCAGCATGGTACTGGAATCAAAACAGACCTGAAGATCAATGGAATAGATTAGAAGATACAGCCACAACTACAAACACACTCAGCCAACTCAGCTTTGACAAAGAGGCCAAACATGTACATTGGAAGAAAGATAGCCTCTTTAACAAATGGTGCTGTAAAAACTGGCTTTCTATATGCCATAAACTGACATTAGACCTATGTCTATCACCATGCACTAAAATAAAGTCAAAATGGATCAAAGCTGTGACTACTAAAACAGAGACACTAAATTTGCTGGAAGACAAATTAGGAAAAAAATCTTGATGACATAGGAGTAGGCAGAGAGTTCATGAACAAAAATCAAACTGCACAGGAAACACTTCCCAGAATCAGCAACTGGGATCCTGTCTTACTAAACAGTTTTTGCATGTCAAAGAAAATCTCCAATAAAGTGAAAAGAAAAACCAAGAACTGGGAAAATATCTTAGCCATTTGTCCACCAGACAAAGGTCTTCTATCTCAAACATATAAAAATTTTTTTAAAAATCTGACCCGTAATATTCAAGGAGCCAATCCAAAAATGGGTATCTGAGATAAATACACACTTCTCAGAGAAAGAGACACAAATGGCAAATAAATATATGTAAAAATGTTCAACGTCAATGGTCATTTGGGAAATGCAAATTAAAGCAACACTGTGATTCCATCTCACTCCGAAAAGAATGACCAAGATAAAAAATCAACCAATAACAAATTTTGGATGGGCTTTGGGGAAAAAAGAACTCTTCTCCACTGTTGGTGGGAGTGTCAACTGGTGCCGCGGTCCAGCCGGGCTAGGTCCACAGAGTCCCCGATGGTGGGTTGAGCGTCGGCGCGTGGAGAACAGACACACAAACAGCTCAGAGACTGTGTGAATCTGCTTCGTTTATTGTAAGCTCAAACAAGGTGTTACATACCCCCTTTTTGGCCAGGGTTGGAAGTTTAGACAAGAGAAAAAAAGAAAAGCAACGAATGTCTCTACAATAACATGGTTTCTATAGTCATATGATTAGTTAGCATAGTCATAAAATTTATACCTAGTTAAAAGCCTAGAAGTGTGTTTGTACTATTAACAAGTACTCTCTAATGGGGTCCTTATCTAAAAGCCTATAAAACATAAGAGTATACCTAGCCCTAAATTAACCCCCTT